>PISW01014762.1:0-19731 GCA_004023785.1 Mungos mungo | reverse complement strand
TTCTCTGGTGCTTGTAACAGATCTCTAGGAGGGGCTGATAGACTAAGTTAGTTCATAATGAAATCTAAGCTGTAGATACCCTCACCCCACCAACCTAAGGACATTTGAGATTTGAAAAAGGGAACTCTTCAAGATATGCTCCGTGATAAAGGAATAATAGGCACTGTGTTGATTGAGGAATGTGGAGGATACTGTGAGGTCCTTCAGAAATGAAGGATACAATAGCTCAGCTCCTGAAGTACTTTAAAAGAGAGCCCTTTGCAATCAGCTCCTTTCAGGGATTGCCTCAGCTGGAGAGAGTACCTCATCTAAGGTCCTGCCCAAGGTCATGCCGCCTTTCCTGGGCAGCCTGTACCCAGTCACTAATTAACAGAGACAACTTCAGAGACAAGTTTGGAAGACTGCCCCCTCTTCAGAACTCTCCTTAAGGCTGGCTGAGGTTTCTGTTGAGAACAAATTACAGCCTAATTTCCTCCTCTTTTCAATCCTGCTTCCTTTTCTTCCCCCCATAGGTATTGCTCCCAAGAGCTCTTCTTAACAACTCCCTATGCCAATCCCCATCTCAAAGTCCACTTCCCTAAGGAATCCAATCTGTGACAGTGCAGTAGGAGAAAGGCCTTCTTGGCAGAGTCAACGCATTGCATAACTCTGGGGCGCCACTTCCATAGTACTCTTTGGAGATGGTATCCGCTAGAGTTGCACAGTCCTAAAGCCTTGCTTCCGGTCAGCGCCTCCAATCACAGCACCCAATCATAAGCATGAATTCATGCTCTACCGCCTCTGAGACTGGCTAATCCAGGTACCTGAGTCTTTCACTGTGGCCTGGTTTTGCCACTCAGGGCTTTGCAACGCACTTTCTCTGCCCTCCTACCTGATCTGCTAAGCTATTTCCTCGTATCCTGACATTTCTCTCACATCTAATCTTCCTCAAAATGTGCACATTCTGTGTTTGCCACTACGTGGTACCAGGCAAAGATTTGCCCTTCTGAACCTCCATTTCCTCACGTTTGATGTGGCACGGACTGCTGATTGGCCCCCAGAATCCATTATTCCCTCCTTCCTTTCCCAGCACATAAGGCCACCCACTCACCTAGATTTTTCCCAGCCTGCCTTGCAGTGAGAGGACATGTGACCACAGTCACATTTATTGGTGACAGTTAAATGCGAATAGGAGACACTGCAATGGTATGTGTAAGTTCAATATTGCACCCTTAAAAGCAAGCTGTTGGTCCTCCACATTCCCTTTCTCCTTTCTATTGGCTAAGAAATTACAAGTGGAACAATTACCTTGAATTCAATAATGAAAGCTAGTTTCAAACCACCCAATTCTGCCAGTACACAAGGAAAAAAAAATAAGCTTCTACCTTGTTTAACCCACTCTATTTGGGAGCCTCTTAGATATAGCACATTAGCACATAACATAACCAATACATGTAAAGTGAAGATAATAACTCTTACCTCACAGACTTCCTAACATCTAGGAACTTCCTAACCACACTCAATGAGCTTTCCTCATCCTGTTTTTGTTGAATCTTATCTCTATAATGAGGGATTTAAAAAGACTGATCTTGGGAGGCGCCTGGGTGGCTCAGTCAGTTAAGCATCCGACTTCTGTTCAGGTTCATGTGTTCGAGTCCCACATCAGGCTCTGAGCTGAGCCTGCTTGGGATTCTGTGTGTCCCTCACTCTCTCTGCCCCTCCTCTCTCATGCTTGCTCACTCACTTTCTCTCTCTCTCAAAAATTAATAAACATTAAAATTTTTTAATTAAAAATTAATGAATAAAAAGACTGATCTCAAGAAATATAGAGCAACACAAGCAAAGATCCTGAGTTCAGAGCCCAGAGAAGCTGAAGTTCACCCTACACAGACTAATCCAGGGCCAAGTCACTTAACCTCTCTGTGCTTTGTTTCTTTCACTATAAAATGAGGATAAGAACGGGAGTTACCTCATCGGGTTGCTGTGAAAATCAAATGAGAAAACATATGCAACATGCTTATGTAAATGTACGCTGTACCGTAGATAACATAGACTCTCAACCAAGGACAGCTGTTATTATCAGAGTGACCCCTGTGCCCAAGGAACATGAGCATGTGCTCTGCAGCCAGGCGGTCTGGACCTGAACCCAAGCTCCCCCACTCTCAGTATGCATAAACGTAGATGGGCTACTAAATCTCTCCGGGTCTTAATTTCCCACCTCTATGAAATAAGGATTATAATAGTATCTACCTCATAGGTTCCTCCCAAGGATGAAATGAATTGATAATTTTAAAGTCCTAATAGAGTAACTAGTAGATGGGGAGTATTCAAAAATTTTACCTATTGATCATCATTACCAAAGATTTTTTTCCAGGGCTATATATTAGGACTTTTCTCAGAAAACTAAAAATCAATGAAAATCTGGACGAAGGGACACTGCACACTCCAATGTTGTATGACTTGCCCTTTCTGACCTGCTGTTAGATGAAATTCTCTTTATTAGAACCACATCTTTAAATTGTGATGTGTTTTCATAAAAATCTTAGCCCCAAACCAAAATATATTAACAGGAAATGAGACTTCTTGGCCTGTTTTATAATTCAGCAGAAATACACTCGTCATTTATCCATTTAAACATTTTCTGAGAAGCTATAAGCACAGTTCAAGACTCTTAAGGTATAAAAACATAACAGAAATCAGTTTCCCCAGATTACTATCTTAGATTGTAAAGAAAAAGGACAATGGAAGCCACCATTCATTGCCTCGGCAATATCTATTCCTTTCTTTCTTGATAACAAAACCACATTTTATTTGGAAAAATGAAGGGCCAATGCCAAGCAATGGATTGAGCCTGGTCAAAGTCAATCATGACAATCTTGTTCCCTCTTTCCAGCCTCTCTTGCAGCTAAGGATGGTTATGTGACCCAGGCTCAGGGAACAAATGTAAGCCAAAATCTGAGGGAGCAGTCCTGAGAAAAGCATTTGCTTTCCTATTAAAGGGAAAGAGAAGCAGCTGTTGTGGTGACTATGCCTTTTCCCCTGCCCATCTTCCTGTCTTATATATGTGATGTCTGAAACTAAAGCAGCTATCACATGATCTTAAGATAACAAGCATAAGGAAAGGCCGAAGAAAGAAAGGCTCTGACATTCCCAAGCCACTCACTGAACCAACACCAGTAACCCTTTATTTCCTGACCTCTTGTTCTAAGCTGCTACAGATGAGTTCTACTTGCAGCTAAATATATCCCTAACTATACAGGTCCTTCCACAGAATATGGAGCTGTGGCTGGCAGGTCCAGAGAGCAGCTTCCAAGACATGGGGACATGTTCTTGTACTCAAGGTGTGGGTATGGTATGAAGGGTGTGAAGAGGGTACTAACACTAAGCCATTCTCCTACTTCATCATTTTATCTATGACCATCCTCTAATTCAAGCCAGTCTTTGGTGAATTTTCCAAGCACAGATACAAGTAGCTTATTGATAACCCTAAGGGTGGATAACAGCATACAGAATGTGTGGTCCTTGCCCTCAAACAATAGCTCTGCTCAATTTGAGCAGCCCCACATTTTTCCTTTCCTAGCATTTCTGTTCTAGCACATGGCAATTCTGTCCCAAAGGCTTCCTATGCCTTTTCAACTCTGCAATCACCCAGCAGTTGGTAAGACCTATTAATATTTCAGTTCATTTTTCAATTGCAGGGCCATGGTACTCATTGAACACAGACCATCTATTCATCTACCACAAAATACACCCAGGTGTCTCAAAACGCCCTTCTGGTTACAAATAAGATAGTTACAAAATACACTTCAGGACCTCGGAGAGCACCTGTCCAGCAATCTTCCAGGTCAGCTCAAGGTCAATTTCTCCAAGACCTCTTCTACAATCCAAGGGATGACATTGCCTCTTCTTGGCATTATTAACCAGGAAAAAGGAAAATACTGGTAAAGTAAGACAGCCATTTCTTTAACCTGAAATCTGGCAATCCTCCACAGAGGGACCTATTTACCAAAATTGAGTCAATAATCCTAACCATTCACTGTGACAGAAACATGTGATATTGTTGTCATTTTACAGATGGAAAAACAGAGGAGTAAAAAGCTACCATATTATGGAACACTTGCTAAGTGCTGTTAGTCTGCTAAGCTATAGATAGCTTATAAGTAGCTTAAATACATACGTTTTCCCCACAAACACAATCCTATGAATTTCTACAGATATATTTTACCATGTAGTATGTTCTTGAATTTGGATTAAAATAATTTAGATAGTGAGAGATACTTCTATTATTAGTCTTGCTTTATGTGTTGGGGCTGAGGCAAGTCGTATGTAGCTCTTAATAGAAGTACTAGAATTTAACCCATGTGGTCTGACCATACCTAAGAGGACCATGTAATTTACTGTGTAGAAAAGCATTTTTATTGAGGTATAACTGACATACAATATTATATCAGTTTCAAGTGTACAATGCAGTGACTTGACGTTTGCTATACATTGCAAACTGATCCTGGTAAGTTAAGTCTAGTTACCATCTGTCACCATACGAAGATAATACAGTATTATTGACTGTATTCCCCAAGCTGTACATGACATCCCCATGACTTACTTATTTTATAACTGAAAAATATCATTTTTTGAGGGTAAAATGGGTGCTATTAATAATAACGCCAAAATAGCAAGTATGAATCAGGACTGTCCCATGTAACCCAAAATATATGGTTATTCTAGCTCTATGGATCTCCATGAAATGATACAATTAAATAATGTACTTAAAGCACTTATCTCCATGCCTGAAACATATCATGTCAGTATATTTAATATATTTAGCTACATTTATTTTTACCCATCCCTCAGGGTCACTGTGAGGCCCTCATGAAATGGAAGGTATCAAGTGGTCTAGAGATACCTAGACACATAGTGTCATCGAGAGTTTGCTTCACAGGCCTCTTCCATTGTCCTCTTCCTCTTGAAGGAAGCATCAATTCTGGCACATGACATCTGTCCCATGTGAGCAATGCAGAGCCAGAAGAACGTGAGACGACTCAAGGCCCGCCTGCCACAGGCTGATGGATGGCAAACCAGTGAACTGCTGAGTCTGGCTTGAGCACCCATCTGCCGCGTGCCAGGAAAGAAGCCAGGGCTTCTGGTGCAGCTATTGATGTCTGTCCGGATGTCTGATATCTTAGCTAAATTTAGACCAGCAATCAATAGAGCCCTCTCCAGAGGCCTCATTTTCACAGGTTCTTACTTCTCTCCCTCACACGTCATATTGCAGTACTGAAACCTACATTCAGGGCTTTGCCTCTGTTCCCAAGCAATTGTCTGAAGTTCCCCCACTTCTACCTCCACTTTCTTCCATATCTTAAGTCACTCCATCTTTCAGCAAGGAAATCATTTTATCGATGCCACTTTCCTCAAGGTGGGCTGATAGATATCAAATCATGCAATCTACAGAGAGCCAGACTGCTTTAAAAGTCCCTAGTCTGGGGTGCCTGTGTGGCTCAGTTGGTTAAACAACTGACTCTTGATTTTGGCTCAGGTCATGATCTCACAGTTGCGGGATCTGAGCTGAGCTTGGAGCCTGCAAGATTCTCCCTCGCCCTCTCCTTCTGCCCCCTCCCTCTCTCAAGCTCTCTCTCTCTCACAAAAAACAAACAAACAAACAAAAAGTCTCTAGTCTAATGCTCTCAATTTACAGATCAAGAAACTGAGATTCAATAAGAGAGGAGACTTGCCCAATGTAATAGGCAAAGTATTGTCGTGTTAGGATGGATCGAGGGCAGGATGCTGGAGTCAGAATACTTAGCTTCAGATTCTACCTTCACCACATTCAAGTTACTTTATCTCTCTGTGCCTCAGTTTTCTCAGCTATAAAATGGGACCAATCATAGCACCTACCTCCTTTATAGTGTGAGGATTAAATGAGACAGCACATATAAATCCCTTAGCACAGTTTCCTGGGGCTTAGAATTAGCATTAGATAAAGGTTGCTTTTTATTATCTTTAATATTAATGGAACTGGTACATCTACATCTCTTAGGGAAAACTGTGAACCTGTCAGATTCTGGGTATGTCCTCATAAAAAGAGACTTTTTAAGGTTTTAGATTTTTAAGTGTTTTTCCTTTATAGCATTTGATACTCTCAAGGTTAATCAACTTGACCAGTATTTCTTAAACTGTATTCCTCAAAAGAGTAGCTTTCCTCAAAGCTAGGAATTCCTTAAAACCCCTAATTTCGTGGTCAACAAGTTTAAGAAATATTGAACCTCCAATTTCCCCCTCTGCTGGAAATTCATAATGTATATCAATATACTAAAGATCCAAAAAGTCCTGCAAGAAAGAAGATCAAATGATGTTTTTTAAACTGTTATTTCCCAAATATACTTAACCATAAAATCCTTTCAAATATCTCCACTGACACTAGGAACACAGAAACAGAAATTGAGAAATTCTGAATTAGGTCAAAGCCTCTTGAAGTCCCCCACTCAAAATTAGAAGCCAAGCCACAACCTGAAAAGCTTAGGAGCCATAGCTTCCTAACCTGAAAAAAAAAAAAAAATCGTTCTAGCAAATAACCTATACTTTACACCTTCTGCTGAGCCCAAAACTCCCACAGGGCACTGAGTCATGACAATCATGTTTGTAGAACTTTGTCACCCACCCCTTAGCCACAGCTCCAATCAAATTCTCTGCAGAAGAGAGTCTGGTGTGGAGAGGTGTCCCAATCCTTAAGTTAAAGATCTCAAACTCCTACCACTGGAGACCCCACAGCTATTCTACTGGTAGCCTCTTTCCCACCTCTCCCCACACAGTGCTAAAGATGGTGACCAGGATCTCCAGCCTACATTCAATTCCTCACTTCCCACAAGTAATTGAGCTTTGTTGGCCCTGACTGGCCCCACTTAGGTCACTGCCTGGTCCTGAACCAATCATAAGGGATGTGGACTTCTGATGGGCTGGGCCTGAATCACATGACCATTTCAGGAGCAAGGACTGACAAAAACCCATCTGAATCTTACAGGAGGAAGAATATAGGAGGAGTGGTTCCCTGCAGGAAAACTAAGGTTCTGTGACGAGAAGATGGGGGAATAGATGGTGAGCAGACAAAAATAAAGATGTCCACTGTACCCCAGGCCACATTATGATTTTTATGGGTCTTAGGCACTTTTGTCTTTAGGAATCCCTTCCTGAAAAAAATACATATATTTTTATGACTGTATTGCTAATAAAAACAAATATATCCCTGGCTTGATTATTTTGATGGTTTTCTTCTTTTTTTTTAAATGTTTTTATTTATTTTTGAGAGATAGAGAGAGACAGGGTGAGCAGGGGAGGGTCAGAGAGAGAAGGAGTCACAGGATCTGAAGACAGGCGACAGGCTCTGAGCTAGTGGTCAGCACAGACCCTGACGCGGGGCTCGAACCCACGAACCATGAGATCATGACCTGAGCCAAAGTCGGACGCTTAACCGACTGAGCCACCCAGGCGCCCCGGTTTTCTTCTGATTTTAAAGGAAATTAAAATATTTTTGAGGGCTCTAGGTATTGCACCTACTATGCCAATGAATAAATCAGCCCCGACCACACCTGCCCTCAGATGAAACGGTTTTCATCAGAAACTTGTGCCTACTGATGAGCAAGTATTCCTGTGTCTGCCTTCCACACCAGCCTTCGGCCCATCCTGAGAGCGTGAGGAGGGGGCAGCCAATTTTCCTGAAGAACCAACCTGGAGAAAAGGGGAGCCAAGGAAATTAAGGGCTTCTTCTTCTTCTTCTTCTTCTTCTTAAGGCTTTTTGTTTTTGAGAGACAGTGAGATAGACAGAATGTGAGTGGGAGAGGGGCAGAGAACAGGGAGACAAGAGAATCCAAAGCAGGCTCCAGGGTCCGAGCTGTCAGTACAGAGCCCAAAGCGGGGCTCAGACCCACAAACCTTGAGATCATGACCTGAGGTGAAGTCAGACACTCAACTGACGGAGCCACCCAGGTGCCCTGGAAATTAAGGGCTTCCTGATGAGTATAATCTTCCTGCTAAAAGGTTTGTCTGCCAATGTGCCTTAATCTGCTTCCAAGGTTCACATTCCTTAACCGCCCAGTCTTAGAAAGGTGCTGATAACCCCTTCATGAATCTCTAACTTGCCATAACCAACATTACATTCATGGCATTTTTAGGATCACATGAAGTTAGCAATGGTTTACTTTCTTCTCCCATAGCTTGAAGAGAGGTGAACCAAGAGGATATTTTCTTCTTTTTTTAGCGTTTATACATTTGAGAGAGATCCAAATGCACAGGATATTTTTTTCTTCAGATTTCTAACCACTCAAGCCCCTTCAAAATGTTAGAGGTTTTGTGCATGCTGTTCTCTAGAAATAATGCTCTTCCAGCAAGTGTTCATATCTACTCACCCTTCATCGCTCTGCTCAAATGTCCCTTGTTCAGGGAAGCCTTTCCAACCTATTACCACCATTTCCACTATACATCACATCTTCCTATTAAATACTTCCATTTTATTCTGTTTCTCCAGATGTAATTTTATTTAAATTTGGGGAATCATTTCATTAATGTCTGACCTCCTCCCTAGACTGTACATTTCATGAGGGCAGGAAGAGCACTTGATTTCCTTGCCACTGGGTTTCCAGAAATTTCTCTAGTGCCTGGCCCATGGGAGGCACCCAGTTTGTTGAATGAATGACATTTGCAGGAGGGGGTGGTTTGAAATTCCATAGTAGCTAACAGGTCTTTGGGTAATTTGTTTTAGGGCTCTCAGCCTTTCCAGTCCCAAAATCATCCCTAATGTCTAGCCTAAATTCCTCCTCGCTCTTGGCAGAGAAAACATTTTATGAATAGAATTATACCTGAATGCTGTAGTCTTCGGAGGGCCAACGGGAAACCACAAGCTGCTTCTGTGATGGAGCCCTGGGAATTTCCTCCCACTCCCCATCCAAGCCAAATGTTCTTGATGTGTGTTAATTGCGAAGGAAGCCTACGGTTACCTGGTTCAACGCAATTATCTACAAAGCCGGTCAAAAATGCTCAGATGGAGGCGGTTTCAGAACAAAGAGGAAGAGAGAACATTATTTGAGCAGCAAGTAGGCCAGCAAAATCCATCACGGTTAATTATTTGCTCTTAATTGTCAGGAAATGAAGGATGGATGGAAGAGGGTTTAAATGGAATAATACAAAAAGTGTTCTTCTACCCAAATGCTGTAGCCAAATTTGCAAGTGAGACTTTTCATAATCCACGGGTTGTTAATTATCTAAACACGGGTCCCTTGGAGCTGCCTGAGTGAAGATTAATTAGTTTTTGAAATAATAGCTAAATTGATGCGGGGAAAGAGTTCAGACTCCAAAATAATGGCTGAAATTAGCCATCCTATTTCTTCATTTCTCTTTGCTGGGTTCCTAAAGGACATTTATCTCTGTTGCTTTTGCAGAGAGGGCTCATTAATCACACAGGCAGATGGGCCTTCCCAAATTTGTGACGTGGAATGAAAAAGTAGCCTCGCAAAGTGCAAAGGAAAGAAAAGCTGATGATTCTCTGCACAGACTTCCTTCCAAACCCAGTCATGGCCAGAGGCTTCCTTTTCAATATAAGCAAGACAAGGTACAAACTCAACAACTTGATTCTTTTCTCATGGACTGGAATACTGGTCTGTGGGCGGAAGGAGGTTTCCAGGGGCCCCAATGTCCAGTACAAAGATTGGACTTCTGACTCAGAGAAGGACTTAGTTTCACATATAGAGTCTTTTTTTTAAGTCTACTTAAGTAAAATTAAGGATTTTTTTCTGTATATACAAAAAAAAAAGGCATAGCATGCTTCTGCTAAATTTGGAAAGTATGTCTGGGTTGATCAACTACAAACTAGAGGTTTTGTGAAGTTGATGAATTTTACCTTAGAGCTAGACAGTTGTCTGAGTTTGGGTTCCCCCCAAATCAGGTGCTAGACTTGGATGCAGGTAGTTTATTTGGGAAGAGGCCCCAGGAAGAACAAGTGAGGAAATGGGAAATGTGAGCCAGAGAAGGGGAAGAGCCAACACAGCATACTGATGAGCTGAATACCACCATGGGCAATAAGGACTCACTCCTATTAGAAGTCTTATGAGAAATCATATAAATACACCCCTAAATGGTCTCTCTAGATGGTGAGGAGGCTGGCTCATTTATTCAATGATTCCCATGCCCTGGTGGTTGAGAGTTTCAGCTAGGGCATTAAGATCTAACACCATTCTCCCAGGTACCAGAGGAAGCCAAATGGCAGAAAAGGGAGATGCAGACAGAAACCATCCATAGCTGCAAGGGAGTCCAGATGGACTGAGGAGGATATAAGGCAGTGGGGTGGGGGGGCCATCAATGGTAACATGCCCTTCTGTAGGCAGCACTGCAGTACAAGAAGTTGGTGACTGTCCAGATGTGCTATATTACAAAACTATGGACAGAGAAAACACACAGTGGCTTTAAAAATGAGCCCCTAAATGAAAGTCATAAGGGTGGACACTCCAAAATATAGCATTATTGCTTCCCACACGAGCAAGTCTAGGTACTTTAGGGTACTTGGGAGAACATGCAGAGAGATTTAATTTGTACAAATGGTTAGAGATTTCAACCATCAAGTCTAGGGGGAAACAGTTGATACAGAGTTTGTGTTGGTATCCAAAGAACCATCCCCTGTCCTTAATTATTTTCTTAATTATTTTCCTTAATTATTTTCTTCTAAAACCACAGGGTTCTCACGTGTTTTCCTTTCTGCCTGGAACTCAGACTGAGCCAACTTTGTTTACCCAGCTTCTTAGCAACATCTAGTATTGTCTTGGATTTGGTTCTCCCAGAAAAAGCCAGAAAGACAATGATTCGAGGGGTTTGAGAGGTGATCCCAGGAAAGGAGATGTCAGTGGCTGAGTTCCTCAGAAAGTAGACCCTGAGATGGAGTTAGCACACAGGATGTTACTTAAAGAAAGCCCTTGGAATCAACACCTATACAAGGAAGAAGGAACAGAGGATGGGAAACGGAGGAGGTGAGGCACAGTGCAGGCTCAGTAACACCTGCACCAACCCTGCAGAGAGCTCTGAACCTAGAACAACTCTTACAAGCAGTCCAAAACTTGGCTGGGACGGCTAAGCTTTTATAAACACATATGAATCAGTCAGGAGGCGTGGGCTTCCCCAGAATAAGGTGTGTTCTTGGGCAAGACAGATGTCTGCAGCTAGATGATCCCTAAAGGGAATGACAGTTGAGGGTCATTTGCCAACAGCACTCTGGGCAAGAAATCCTTCAATGAAGGGACGTCTGCATGTTGTATCACAAGTGTCCAATACAGGAGGGGGAGGAGGGAGACAATGAAAGGAAAGAAGTCAATAAACAGTACATTACTGAAGAGGTTACCACCGTGGGAAATCAGATTACCCCGCCTGGGATAGCAAGGGAGCCAGGGTCTTTATCTACCAACTCACATCAGTCACTGGTTGAGAGCCAACCCCATGGAACATTAACATCCTAGACACAGGCTCACAGGACTCTAGTTACCAGAGAAAACCACCAGGCAGAGTCACTGTACAGCCCTTTGGAAGCCTTGAGCTGAGTATGCATGAAATAGTGTCATGGGCAGATGGGTGGGGCACCAAGCATATTTATTAAAGCATCAAATTATTAACCAAGAACAATCCTAAAAGAGTTTTTCTGCCACACAAGACAGCTCTCACCCCTCTTCTCACTGCCCAATTACCACATAACCCATCCTTCTGCCAAAGTGCAATTAGAGTGATCTCCCAAAAGCATAAAATTAAACATGTTACTCCCTCTGCTTAAAAGCCCATCCTGCCTCCCCCTCTGTTATGAGAAAAAGTCCAAATTTCTCACTCTGGCTTTAAAGGCCCACGTCCAAAGCATGACCTTGTCTCACTTTACCTTCTACAACCCACCCAGTTAGACCGCACTGATTTGTGTCCCTAAAATTCACCATGTTTTCTTCCTTTCAGGACTTTGTATGTGCTATTTCCTTTGCTTGTAATACCTTTCTTCACTTTCCCACACTCCTGTAGCTCTATCAAGTCTCTGTTTAGTGGTGCTTCTTCCAGGAAGCCTTTCTTCCACCATGGATTGGGTGGATGCCACCTCCTTAAGTCCCCTAGCATGCTGAGTTTCCCCATTGGTAGTGTTTATACACTGCATTGTATTTTTTGGTTGACATATCTGACTCCCTCACTAGACTGAGTTTCACAAGGGCAGAGACCCTGACTTGCTCACCAGTATGCTGTCAGTGCCCAGCACAAATGCCTGGCACAAGGTAGCTACTCAATAAATTGTAGTGGAATAAATGTGGAGTAAAATTTGCCCCACACCCACAATGCATGATGCCCCAAAACCTTCCCAATTTGGTCCAGTTCCAGTTCCAACAACCACTTTGAAGTGATTTGGACAATGGTGGGATATGAAGGAAGACTTTGCTGTCTGATCTACCCTTCTGCCAATGGGATCATTAGTTTTCATGCCTCACGAGTATGAGAAAATTGACACTTGGCATCTGAGAGGAAGGACACAATAATTCAAGTAAGGAAAGGCTTTTACAACTTCCAATTGCAGAAGTGAGGTGTGTGAAGGAGTAGAAGTTCCTACAAAGGAGAATGGCTTGGTTAACCAACAAGAAGTGTGGATTTAATGAGGACTCAGCAGTGGCTGAGATGCAGACCTCATCTTTTACAACTGCCCTCAGCAAGAAAAGAGGAGATGATGAATCAAAAATCCGGAATCATTTCCAAGCTGCAAAGTCCACACACTAACTGACCTCCAGAAGTGACATTGGAGTTTTGGAATCTAAATGCATCTCGATGTCCAAGCAATCAATAATCCCCAGGGAAGTCAGTCAAGTTAGCTGGGTCCCAGCAGACATGGTCTGAAAGAAATTGGACAGGCCTAAAGGAAATCCATTTGCAGGCTGGAAATGAAATGAAAATCAGAAAATAAGGGTACTACAATTGGTACAATTCTTCTGACAATGGGAGTTTCTTTTTCCAATAGACAAAAACTCCATGGGGACAGGAATTTTGTCCATCCCTTTATAGATGCATCCCAAGTCTAGCATAGTGCCAGGTATTTAGCAAATATTCATCAAATATTTGTTGAAAGAGTGAATGAGTAAATAATAAAATGCTCTAACACTTTCTTTTAAAATCTTGGAACATCTTATTGCTGCCAATTTCTCCAGTTTTGTGTCTCTCCATTCTCTACAATACAATTGAGCCTCTAGCCAAGGCAAAAATATGGAGGAGCTGAAACTCTCCTCTGCTGATGATGGAAATATAAATTTGTACAAGTACTCTGAAACACTATTTGGTAGCATCTACTAGCATTGAATATATACATATACGACAATCTAGAAATCCCATTTCTAGGTATATGCTCGGTAGAAATATACATATATATTAACCAAAAGACATGCATGGAAATGTTCATAGCATCACTATTCACAATGGCCTCACACTGGAAACTACTGAGAGGCCCAAATATTCTAGAATGGATAGAATAGGCAAATATGTTGGGACATGATCATGTAATGGAATATGGTAGTGAGAATCAACAAACTACAAGCAGCAATGTGGGTGGATATGACAATGATGAAGTTGAATGAAAGAAGCCGGACACAAGGATGCCAGTGTATGATTTGATTTATATAAAGTTCAAAAGTAAGCAAAATAATCTATTTTGTTAGAAGACAGGGAGTAGATACCCTTGGTAGTGACCAAAAGGCATGATGGTGGATATTGAGGAGTACTAGCTAAGATCCAACTCTTGATCTGGGTCTGGTTACATGGACATGTTCAGAATGCAAACATTCATTGCACCACATGTGCTTATGATTTGTGCTTTTTGCTATGTTTAGGTTATTCTTAATTTTTATTTTAAATTTAAACAATAATTATAGGGGCGCCTGAGTGGCTCAGTCAGTTAAGCATCCAGCTTCGGCTCAGGTCATGATCTCACAGTTCGTGGGTTCGAGCCCCGCATCAGGGTCTGTGCTGACAGCTAGCTCAGAGCCTGGAGCCTGCTTCAGATTCTGTATCTCCCTCTCTCTCTCTCTGACCCTGCCCTGCTCGCGCTCTCTCTGTCTCTCAAAAATAAATAAAAAACATTTAAAATTTTTTTAAAAACAATAATTATAGTCAATGACTTGCAAACTCAAATGCCCTCAGAGGCCACTGTGTGTATTTAATAATGTATGTGAGAAACATGGGTCAGAGGGCCAAGTATGAGGAAAACAAGGAAGTGTTAGGGATTGAGTGAATAGGGAGTCAAGCCTCTCTAAAGACATTTAAATTCAGATTTTAAAAAATCTGTGCTCACCCAACCAAACATGACTGCTGGCCCAGTTCAGCCCATATGTGATCAATTATCAGTCTCTTCAGATCTGCCCATACTCAACCATCCACAGTCTCTAGACACACCTGACAACATGCCCCTAAGCCTTTGCCTTAACACTGTCTTCTGTCACCTTCTTTCATGACAATGCCTTCCTCATCCTCCAAGATCAAGCTCACATGTTTACTCAGTGCAAATCCTTGCTGATCCCTCCTCTCACAGGCACTAATAATCACTTTCTCCTTCATGCTGCCATAAGATTATGTCTCCCCCACAGAGCATAAACTCCCAGAGGGCAGGGATTTGTTTTGTTTCAACTTCACTGTCAGCACCTAGGATAGCACCTTGAACCTGAAAAATGCTTGATACATAGGTTGAAAGATAGAGAAAGAGAAAAATATTTACTAAGGCTCTATAACTATACTCTTTATCCAGAAACATGTAGTTACAAAGCCCATAAGCAAATATGTACAGCCCATCAATTCCCTATACCTAATTCAGCAGATTATGAACAGTCCCTTATTGGGATTTGGGTGGTATATTCCAATCCCTATAGACTCCAAACAGAATAAAGATTTTGAAATTGTATCTTTATTCTATTATACCACTCTGCCAATGTCTACAAGCTACTCCAGTAGATCCAGGCATCTCCCCCCTCCCCCTCAGGAATGATACCCCATGAGGAATTACCAATTTGGAAACCTCCTCCACTCGGACCCTCATTTTTTACTCCCCTTCCCTCCAGGAACCCTTAGTTTATTCAAGTCATTGCTCAATCTTCTTGTGCTTAGTTTCCAGTGCAATTTTTCTAGCCATTTGTATCCTCCGTTTGCTCCACTGTTGGGCTAGGGATTGGGGCATGAGGAAGGGGTCCCGATATTTGAGGAGAAGAGGAGGTGTGCTCAGACTGGCCTCCCTCACAGTGGATTATCAAAAAGTAATCAGATCTATCACACTGCCAAGATTAATGACCTCCACTATCTCATTTCCTACTCATTATTATGCTCAAAGATATCTATCTCCTTGGGATATGTCACAGGAAGATGGGAGTGGAGGGAGAAAAATATGTTCCCTCCACTCCTCTACCATAATCATCACACTGTATTTCAATTAGATGTATATAATCTGCCTCCCTTAGGAGACTGTGAACCACCTGAGGGCACGAGCTGTGTTTTATTTTTCTATATGTCTTCTATACATCTAGGTGTCCTCAGGGCACTCACAGAGGGATGGAGGTGGGTGCCATATGGTGATATGCTTCATTGGGTAGCAGTTGAAAGAAAAGCTCTGCCACTGGCGAAAAAGGAGCATTTTAAACCAAATTCATATTTGCCTCCAACAGATTGCATCTGTCCAAAGTTCTGTACTTATGCTACAGAAAACAAAAGGCAGTAAGTGGGAGTTTGGGCAACTGAAAGCTTGGACCATTCAGAATGATGGGTCTACACGTAGGGTTCTCTCAACTGGAAGCCTCAGGTGCCTGCCCTGCCTTCGGTGTTCAGAATACTGCGTGCAGAGTAGAGGATTTAAGATGCAATAAATACATTTTGGGGACTGAAGAGCAACCACAGGCACCACTAGGTGCTAGTACCATACACGTGGTAGGGACGGGGGGAGATTCTTGTTTAATTAAAAATAACTTTTTTCTTAGTACAAGCATAATAAATGTGAATTGTGGAAGATTTTGAAAATATGGGAAGCATAATTTTTTAAATACAGGTGATACTAGTACCTAGAAATAAACACTGTAACTCCTTCCAGGCTTTTATATACCAATCCTGGCACTGGTCTCAGAGAGTTCCTGGCTATAACTTCGTGTGAATTCACTCTGTTCCACATGGATTCTGCCAGGTGTGATCCTCTCCTCAGTGCCTCTTCCATGCCCACTGCCATGTCCAATTCCCTCCAGCATAGTGACTCACGTCTCTGGTGGACAGCATGCATTTTTTGCAGCTTATTCTCTATGTCACACGTGCAGTTATTACATAGACTATGCCCTGCTCCTCTCTTCTCTTTGGATTATCATAAGCTTATTTTGTAAATCAAAATAAAAACGTGTCATTATGTTCCTGCTATATCCATCCTAATTCTTGTCAAGGTGAGATAGATGCCTCTGAGTAATTAAAATAGGAATACTAGGAAAAAGAGAAAAGAAAATACAGCGCACACACACACACACACACACCATTTCTTCATTTCATCATATCCAAGATGCTAGCAATTACAAGACACAATTTTAAAAAATTTTATTGAAGCAGAGCATACAGAGAGAAAAGTATAATACGTAGCTCAATGAATAATCACAAAGCAAACACCTGTGTGACCGCCTGCTGGGTCAAGAAATAGAACGAAGCCAGCCTTTCAGAATTCCCCTGCCACCCCCGCCCCCCACTTATGTTCCCTCTATCCTCTCAAAGGTAACAACTGCCTTGACTTATAACACTATATCTTGGTTTTGCCTGGTTTTTTGAACTTTATGTAAGTAGTATCATACATTATATATTCTTTTGTTTATGACTTCAATCATTTAACATTATGTTTGTAAGACTCATCCTTGACTCACCACTATTTTATGTAGCCCTAAGAAAGAAAAAACGCTACCAATTAAACTAGGGCACAAAGCTTTCTTATCACTTATAATTTTTATTTTATACCTACTTAAAAAACTATTTTAGATTTACTTGTTTGGACTTTTATCACATATTATGCTTCTGCACTCATAAAAAAGGGAAAATATAAGCAAAAGATATTGGTAGGGTGTTCCTGAAACTCCAGTGTATTGTTCAGAATCCAATTCTTCTGAATCACTTTTGACTCAACTCCATTTTTTTTTCACACAATGACAATCAGCATACCATTGCATGGGTGACACAATTTTTCTTCAGAGTGTCCCACTATTGCCTACAGAGTTCTCCTCCCAAGCTGATGACCTCAGCCTGCAAAGTTGGATGCTGGAACTTTCTGCCCAGAAGTAGCAGTAGAAGGATTTTAAACAATAACCAGAATTCACAGTCCCTCCTTCAGTGGTCTTTAATGGTTGGGTGACTGAAGCCAAGGCCACCAGGAATAAGAACCAAGTGTGCAAATACTCAAGACAATGATGACCACATAAAATATGGTGATTGTAAGAGGCCATAGATTCCCAAGTGCATCCCAATTTCTGAGATGATATAATGTTATGTCATGTGTATTTTAGAAACAATGAAATGCAATAATACTTTAATGTATTTATCTTGCTCTCATATACAGTAAAAAAAAAAAAAAAGATCATGTGGTAGGGCTAACCTCCCTTAGATAGGGAGGGGGAAAAAGCACACAATCAGAAAGGAACAATTCAGAATATCAAGAAAATATTTTGGCAAAAAAATTGAGGGGATTATTCTAGTTTAAGTATAAAATTAAATATAAGGTAGATTTGACTGAATTTATTTAAATTTTCACTAAAAAAATTTGACATTTATGTTTTATTTCTCTAATGATTTCATAGTAGTGTTCACCACCACACAGAACACCATCTATCCACCCAACTTCCCAAGCCAGAAACCTAGTGGTATCTCTCTTGCTCATGATTCCCACACCCTCAATCTGTGTTTAAATGGCATCCCTCCATTCATTTTAAAATCTCTCTATCCACCTACCCTTCTCCCTTCATCACAAATGTTCCAGTACAAACAACCATGACTGCGTACTTTGAGAACTACAAAGGTACCCTTATAGATCTATCCCAGTCTCTTCTAGGCCCACTATCATCCATTTTCCACCTGCCAAGGAAAGGATCCTTCTAAAATCTAGCTATGCCACCCGATGGCTCTAAGAAATAATGTCCTAAGAATGTGATAATTGCAGGGGACTTTAATACCCCACTTACAACAATGGATAGGTCAGCCAGACAAAAAATCACTAAAGAAACAATAGACCTGAATGGCACACTGGAGCAGATGGAATTGACAGGTATATTTAGAACTCTGCATCCTGACGCTAGGGAATTCACTTTCTTCTCGAGTGCACATGGCACATTCTCCAAGATTGATCACATACTGGGTCATAAAACAGCCCTCCATAAATATAAAAGAATTGAGATCATACCATGCACACTTTCAGATCACAATGCTATGAAACTCGAAATCAACCACAGGAAGAAGTCTGAAAAACCTCCAAAAATGTGGAGGTTAAAAACTACCCTACTAAAGAATGATTGTGTCAATAAGGCAATTAGAGAGGAAATTAAAAAATATATGGAGATGAATGAAAATGAGAATACAGCAATTCAAACTCTCTGGGACGCAGCAAAGGCAGTCTTAAGAGGAAAGTTCATTGCAATACAGGCCTACCTCAACAAATCAGAGAAAGCACAAACTGAAAACCTAACAGAGCACCTAAGGAAACTAGAAAGGGAGCAGCAAGAATACCCCAAGCCCAGCAAAAGAAAAGAAATAATAAAGATCAGAGCAGAATTAAACAAGATTGAATCCACAAAAACAATTGAACAGATCAATGAAACCAAGAGTTGGTTTCTTGAAAAAATAAACAGAATTGATAAACCTCTAGCTAGGCTCCTCAGAAAGAAAAGAGAAAACATGCAAATAGACAAAATCATGAAGGGAAATTGATCTATTAAAACAGATCCCTCAGAAATACAAGCAATCATCAGAGATTACTATGAAAAATTATATGCCAACAAACTGGACAATCTAGAAGAAATGGACAAATTTATAAACACACATGCACTACCAAGATTCAAACGGGAAGAGATAGAAATCTGAACAGACCCATAACCAGTGAAGAAATCGAATTAGTTATCAAAAATCTCCCAACGAATAAAAGCCCAGGGCCAGATGTATTCCCAGGGGAATTCTACCAGACGTTTAAAGCAGAGTTAACGCCGATCCTTCTCAAGCTATTCCAAAAAATAGAAATGGAAGGAAGACTACTGGACTCATTCTACGAGGCACATATCACTCTTATTCCTAAGCCAGACAGAGACCCAATGAAAAAAGAGAATTACAGGCCAATATCCTTAATGAATACAGATGCAAAAATACTCAACAAGATACTAGCAAATCGAATTCAACAGCATATAAAAAGGATCGTACATTATGATCAAGTGGGATTTATTCCTGGGTTACAAGGCTGGTTCAACATTCGCAAATCCATTAATGTGATACCCCACATCAACAAAACAAAAGAAAATAATCATATGATCCTGTCAATAGATGCTGAAAAAGCATTTGACAAAATACAACATCCCTTCTTAATAAAAACTCTCGAGAAAGTTGGGATAGAAGGAACTTACTTAAACATCATAAAAGCCATTTACGAAAAGCCCACAGCCAATGTTATCCTCAATGGGGAAAACTGAGAGCTTTCCCCCTGAAATCAGGGACACGACAGGGATGTCCACTCTCACC
>PISW01014761.1:0-19778 GCA_004023785.1 Mungos mungo | reverse complement strand
GTGGGATGTGGATAGTGGGGAGGCTGTGGGGGGGCAGGGGCAGAGGTGGAGGAAAAATGCCGGGTGGCCAGCGGCAAGGCCTGTGGGAGGGGCCCTGGCCAAATGCCAAGGACGATGCTGTCATCTCTGTCTTTACTGTTTGGATCCCCACGACCTCCGTCGGGCGTCCCCAGAGCTGGCACCAGAGGGAATGCACAAACCCCGCCCAGAACATGCGCTTCCTGAAAGATACTGGAATTCAGATCTAACCTGGAAGGGGGCTTGTGGCGGGCATGAAGCAGGAGAAGGTTCCGGACAAGGAGGGGCAGCCCCCAGGGGCCAGCCTAAGGACCGGCTCCCCAGCCTCTCGGCGCCCCAGCCCCCACCCAGCCCTCTCTGGAAAACAGGGTCTCCCCTGCCCACCGCCCCGTTTGAGGCCGCCTTCCCCTGGCGCCGGGAGGGTCCTCCAGGCCGGACACCGCGCGGGCAGGAGCAGAGGGGCAGCGGCTTGGCGAGCGTGCTGCTGGTGGCCATGCCTTCCTGCCCGCCGGCCCCGGGGCACAGGGTCCCTCTGCTGGCCTGTCCCCAGGAGGCCCTCCCTGTGCACACAGGGGGGCAGGCAGAGCCCGGTCAGGCGGGCATCTAGGGCAGGACAGGGCCTGAGAGCCACGTCCATTTCCGGATTGAAATTCATCATTTGAAAGCTGGCCTGAGGGGGAATTCCAGGGTTATTCGTGAATTTTATGTGTCCCCCTATTTTTACTCTAAAATTAGGACACAGCGTGAGGTGCAGGCAGCATACCCCAAGCGGTCCACGTGATGGCCCTTCCCACCCTGAGAGGCCTCTCCAGTGAGACCTGGTCCCTGGAGGTCAGGCCCGGCCCGGGGGACGGGGGACCTGGACCACAGAGGCAGGCTCCTCGGGCGGGAGGGACCCGGCGCGGGGCAGGCGGCCCTGAGACCCGGGACAGGCGGCCCTGGGACCCGGGGCAGGCGGCCCTGAGACCCGGGGCAGGCGGCCCTGAGACCCGGGGCAGGCGGCCCTGAGACCCGGGGCAGGTGGCCCTGAGACCCGGGGCAGGCGGCCCTGGGACCCAGGGCACGGCCCCCCCGCCACACGCACCCTGGTGTAGTCGCCGGCCAGGAAGGCCTGCTCGAACCCGCTGTACAGGGGCAGCAGCACCAGCAGACGCAGCCGCCTGTCTCGAAGGAGCCGGAAGGTCGACAGCAGGGTGGACCACAAGGGCGGTTTCTTGTCTCCTTCGCTTTTCTGCCGAGGATCTTGGATGGGTTCCAGGAACACGGCGACCAGCAGCACGGCCAGGATGCCGCTCCCTGGAGGGAAGACAGAGCGCGAGAGCCGACTTCAAGGGCTGCCGGGCCCTCGGCACCCAGCTGCCCCCTCTCTCCTCTGGGGCATCGATTCGGGGCCGGCAGCCCAAAACCGGGGAGACCCCGTGCACTCAGCGCCCGTCACGAGCGGCTGCTCCCCGTCCTGACCCTTCAGCGTCCCTTCTCAGGATGGCGAGTTGCGGACCTTCTCATTTCCTAAGTTTTACGTCTATTCCAGCCTCTTTCCCTGGAAGTCTGGGGGGGAAGGAAGGAGGTGTGAGCCAGGGGCCATGCAGGGGGGTGGGAGCCGGGGGCCACACAGGGGGGTGCGAGCCGGGGGCCACGCAGGAGGGAGGCTGGGAGCCGGGGGCACACAGGGGTGCCTCCTGAACGCCATGGGATCGCGCACTTGAAGACAGTAAGAGAAGAGGTTTATGTGCTAAGGTGGCGGATGCCCCGAGGGGACCGGCCAAGAGGAAAGACAAACCCTGGAGCTGCGCGCCCGCGGGCTTTGGGCGAGGAAGGGCCCGAGGCGCCGCTGCAGGGGGGTGCCGGCCCGGGGTGGAGGGGCCACGCGGGGGCGCCCCCCTTCAGGGTGGGTGCGAGTGCGCTAACTACGAAAACAGATTTTGTTCAGGACAGCCATTCACCTCAGCCGCGGGGGCCCCCTGTGGCGTCACGATTCCCCGGGGGTGACCCCACCTCTCTGCACTGCACCCACTGCGTCGCCTGGATGGAGGGCTGGAGCTCCTTCACTCCATTGCTTCTTCACGCGGAAACCTCCTTCCCTGCTCGCGGTGCGTCCGTGAAGCTGCTCCTCCCGGGCCAGGCCACTTGCACGCAGGGCTCTGGGAGCCACGGGGGGACTCGGGGGGACTCAGCAGCCGTGAGGCTTTTTCCGTGTTTCTGAGGGGCAGTCAGAGGTGTCCAGTCTGATGGCTGAGATCCGGCAGCTTCGGAAGGTGACCTGAATTATTTTTTCTCCCTACTCGGTCTCAGCGGCCACGGTGTGCCAGCCCGTTGCTGGGGGAGCGCCACTCGCAACCCGCCCTCCACCACGGTGTCAGCGGAGACCCCGTCCCCTCGCGTGTCGGAGGTGCTGGTCGACTTCTCAGCCACTTGCCCCTGAGACACCACCCTCTCTCCCCAGATCGGTGTAGCCCCGAATTTTCATGGCACTTTATTCAACACACGGGCTTGGAAGCCTGTGGACCTTTTGCCCAAGGCCATGCACGGTCACCACCTGCTCCCTCCCGAGCTGGTGATGCCACCAAACCATCAGAGCCGCGTGCAGGGCCCCGGGCACCCCGGTCCAGAGCAGCCTGCCCACAGGGCACACGGGTGTGTGACCATGTGGAGAAGGTGTGCCAGCGGGTCCCCCCTGCCTGGGGACCCCGGCCTCCCCCATGGGCAGACCCGCGAAGCCATCAGGACACAGGACAGGAGGGAGCCTGCAGGGCGGGGTGGGTGCAGAGTCCCATGTTCACCACGAAGAACCACACCGTGTCCAGGACGCCTGAGACCCAGAACCTTCCCAAGTGGCACAAACATGCCCGCGCCGCATGCCTAATACACGAAGAAAATGGCTTCACGGGAAATTTCATCACGAGGCCAGAGCTCAGAGATCACCGAAAAACGCTCGGGGAGGTGGAATGCGCTTTCCTTTAGTCTGTTTTTCTGTTTTTGTCTTGTTTTGTACGGGTTTATTTTTTTCTCTCGTCTCTACGGTAACAGGGCCTCACTCACAGGAAGGAGATCCATGAAACTCTGCGTGGGAGCCAGGATCCGAATAATGAGACCATTTCTTCATGTGAGACAGGCACAGGTCTGTTTCACATAACTGTCGGGGCTGCCACTCCCCTGGGCTCTGTGAGCTCGGGTCCTGGGTGACGTGCGTGGGGCGGGGGCAGGGCTGGAGGTCTGCGGCCGGGGACGGACGCACGTTCTCAGGGGGGACAGCCTGCAGAGGCCCACGTGCCGCGAGGAACCTCACACAGGGGCGGAGGGTGCAGAAAACACATTTTCCACGGCTTGTGCTGTTCCCTGGGACCAGGGCAAGTCGGTCGGCCGGCCAGCTCCTGCTCGCGGCTGCTTTTGTAAATAAAGTTTTATTAGAACACAGCCTCCTCTTCATGTACATGGTACCTGGGGCTGCTTTTCCGCAACATCTCTGAATAGTTGCAACGGACACCACTCTGTCCTCAAGCCTAAAATATTTGCCGACCGGCCAGTAGGGGAGACGCGGGAGGACAGGTGCCCTGCAGGTGGTGGTGGGGAGTCGGGGGACGAACGCAGCTCCGGGTCCGCGGGGCCGCCCGCCTCCCACGGCTCCCTCTCCACCGTCCACCCCTTCTCGAACCTCTCTGGTCTGGTCCTCGCACACCTCCCCGTGGCTCTGTCGGGGGGCGGCGAGGGACCCGGGGGTCCGACCTCATCCGGAGCCTCCATCTCAGCCTGCACCCCCACTGCCCTGGGACCGGGGTGTCCCCGTACCTCTGGTTTAGTTTGCGGGGTCCCCAGGGCCCCGCCCCCCGCCAGGCCTGCGGTTCCGGCCGTATCCTCTGCTTCCTTAACGAGCCTTTCTTTTTTCCCTGAGAGTCTCATCTGACCCGCGATTTCATTTCAGCCGTCACCCGAAGAGACGCTCCCACAGACACCCGGGCACCGCGTCGTGTCTCCGGCGGAGCCCTGAGCCCGGGCCACGACCCGCCGAGGGGCCCGCCTCCACCGTCCTATCGGGCCGGACGTTTGCCAAACTGAGTGAATTCTTCCTCAGACCCCGGGGTTGTTCCGGGCCGTCCCCTCCTCAGCCCACGTCCCGTCTGTAGATAAGATCCTCGGTTTTTGTGGTAAACTCTCGCTGACCTTTACTCTTCATTCTTCTGCCGACGGGGGACTCACCCCTAGGCCGGCTTCTCTGCCCACGGGGTTCCCGGTTCTCCAAATTATGCTAATGCCGGAGTCTCTCCGGGAGAGGAGTCTACACCTGCCCAGATGGCGTCCAGGCTTCTCACGGTCGGTCACGGCTAGCCCCGCCCACTGTCTGTGGCTCCTTGTCCTCCGGCCCCGCCAGCGCCTCTGGGCTTCTCTGCCTGTAGCTCTCCCCTCTCCACCTCTGCCCGGTAAGGTTCTCTTGTCCTTCGAGACCCGCTCGGTACCACCTCCTCGTCACAGTCGCCCTGGACCCGAATTTCCCAAAAAGATGGGACCCTTGTCAGCTGGAAACCTTGTTCAAAACACTTGGATCAAACTTCTGTTAGCTGAACACGCGTCTTCTCCTGCACCGGGCTCTGAGCTTCTCACCGGCGAGGGTCCTGACCCACTAGTTTCAGGGCCGGAGAAAGTCCAGCTATGACTTGGCACTCGCTGGTGCTCGCTCTGCTGTGTCAACATAAAGTGGCTGTTTTACACGTTTGCACCCGGTGACCTCTGATCCGGAGGGGACCTTGCTGGCAGCTGACTGTCTCCCCACAGAGACAGAGTCCGACAGCGCACAGCACTTGTCCCCTCTGATCCCGTTAGGATCCTGGCCTCAGTCCCACCAAATTTAACTATTTCAGACCTGCAATCTTTAAGAAGGACAAAGAAGAGACTTAAATTCTCTTCAAATGGCAAAAACAAACAAACCCAACCAACACAAAAAAACACACTCTAAAAACACCCCCTTTAAAGTAATGATAAATCAATGCTCTAACAGGGAAGCCATTTAGAAAATGATTAACACGGGGGGCGCCTGGGTGGCTCAGTCAATTGAGTGTCTGACTTCGGCTCAGGTCATGATCTCACAGTCCATGGGTTTGAGCCCTGAGTAGGGCTCTGTGCTGACAGTTCAGAGCCTGGAGCTGCTTCCGATTCTGTGTCTCCCTCTCTCTCGGCCCCTCCCCTGCTTGTTTATGGTCTCTCTCAAAATAAAGACATAAAAAAATTTTTTAAAAAGAAAGAAAATGATTAACATAAATATTTTTCATTAAAATATACTTCTAAGGATAAGAACTGGTAGAAGGAGGGACTTCCTTGGGGCAGCCATCTTTCCATGACCTTCCAAAGTGTGTGTCCCTCAGCTACGTTGTGACCAGTAGGTGGGGGCCCTGGGGTCTCCCTGATACAGAAATGCTGGGTCCAGGGAGGACTTTGGCCCCACACCAGCGGGTGCCATTCAAATATAGTCCTCAGAAGGATCTGAGAATTTCTAGGATTTTAGATTTTCAGGGTCACTTGGACAGAGCTGGCACACAAGCAGGCGGCCCACCAATGCCATGGTTTACCCTGGCACCAGCCAACATGGCAGCCATCAGCCCCGTGTGGCCATCGAGCATTCGCCATGTGGCTGTTGTGACTTAGGAACAATATTTTTAATTTAGGTCATAAAAGCACAAGTAAGCACATGTGGCTGACGGCTACTGTGTTGAACTTTGCGGAAGAGAAATGATTCTGTGATCACAGGAAACTGTCAGACAGCCCTGACCTGCCGTATTGGTCTCCCGTGGAAAATGCCCGGGTGCGGTCCAGCCGAGCGAACTTTACAGGATCTATACTTGGGGAAGACGCTCTTTTTCCACACGGGGTTCGGTGTGCTTTCCTGGGACTCGGCCCGCGTGAGCACATACCCGTGTAGATGCCCAGCAAGGTGTAGATCAGCGTCTGGGAGGGGCCCTGGGTGCTGTTGGTGGGCGCCGTGGCCATCAGGCAGTCGCTGGCCCCACAGGACAGGAGCTGCTCCTCTGGGATGGTCCCTGCGCAGTCGGAAGCAGAAAGATGACGTGAGAACGTGGAAAACTGAAAGGACAAGGGTGTGAGGGATGATGTGTGGAGCTACCGGGGGCCTGGACACCCAAGGGCGAGAGTCGTGACAGGTCAAAGTCACGAGACATGGGTTTGCTTGACCAAGTGCCCCCAAATACACTTCCCCTTCAGCACGCGCCTGTATACATGATTTTAAGACATTCTGGGCGAAAGCTGCTCATATTACTTTCTGGACATAATGAAAACGTTTGACATTTCCGAACTAATCAAGAAGAAATAAGGTGCATCAGGACAGAACCGCCGGCTTCTCTTTCAGACTCTTCCGTCGTGGTTCCATGACCTCGGTGGTCACTTTGTACCCTTCCCGAGCGCTGGTTTCCACGTCTGCACCGCCAATGCCTCTCAGACCGTGTCAGAGTCTCTGGAGAGAGGAGGCAGGCGCCATGGAAGAAAGGACATTTGCCGGGGTGCACATCTCACCACACGGAATGCCACAAGCACCCCCGGGCTGGTGAGCTCCGCAGTGCGGGGAACTCGAGGCGGCCTGTCACGGCGCTGGGAAGGCCTTGCTCCTCGGAGTCCGAGTCCCGGGGTCGCTCAGAGAATAAGGCACTTGTCCAAATGTCTCTAAATCCGTCCACTTCACTTCCCCCCAGTCATGCTGTAGAGACGGAACCTGAGTCCCAGTTTCTATTGGATTATTGCTGACCTCGACAGCGATGAGTGAAGATGGCCGTTGGTGCGGGTTTTCCTTCGTGCACTTAGCAGGCGATGGCATCACCCGAGCAACAGGGAAAGGAGGACTTGGGAGTGTCCCAAAGGCAGGACTTGATAGGAGATGGCAGGATGGAAGACCAGGACAGAGAGAGAGAAATAATCCAGACAGCAGCCAGGGGTCAGGACCTCCCCCCAGCCCCCACTGGTAAAGTTTCCTGTAAGAATTGAAGAGATTTCTTTCCTTTGCCCTTGGTTTAAATCTTTAGACATCAAAGGTGCAGACATAAAACAGATTCACACTTTACACCCAGCTAAGAGCACGAGTTAAGGCATCAGCCGTCAAATGTTCGAATCAGGTAAGGGACAGCGGGTCTTATGTGCACCATTTAAGACCCTGGATAGCGGATCGACTCAGTGGACGAGAGGTCCGTCGAACCCATTCTTAGTCTGAAAGGACAGCGATGACCCCATGAACCCACTAGCAGTGGCCCTCTGTCCCCCAGGACGCTGCTCTGCAAGGACTCCCCTGCCCACAGAGGGCAGGGTCAGAATGCCCGGGGCGCTGGTGGATATGACAGCCCTGCCCAGGCTCCCCCGGAGAGCAGCTGGGGGCCAGGCCGGGCCGGGCGCAGGCAGCTAGAACCACGTCATTAGGTGGTCCACCTGCTCACGATGCGGAATAAGGACGTGTGTAAATGGGATGGGGAGCCTCTCGGGTCACCGCTGAGCCCCGTTTCCTTGTACCTTGAGTGGGTGTCTGGCCAAACACCAGAGACGAGATGAGGTTGCCCCACACACCGGACGACTGGAAGATGAGAAAGAAGATGCCAAAATACTGGTTCACCACGTCTCTGCCAACCTTCCCCGCCTTCTCCGCGTGTGTGTTGCCCGTGATGGTGATGTACGTGCACTGGGCGGACCACAGAGGGGCCGCCCCCAGACCCAGCAGGACGGAGGTGGGGATCAGGGTGTACCTGAAACATAAACCCGAACAGACAGTGCGCCCCCCCTCGGTCTTCCCTACCTTCTCCGAGAAGGGAACCCGTGCCGAGCTCGCTGTAAGCATTTTCGTGTTTATGGCTTGGTTAGACTGATGGAGTCACCGCAAGGCCCAGATAAAGGACCAGCTCAGGGCCTTTTCAGGTTCAGGCTAATTTGCAAGAGACAAATTCATTGCCAGTGAATTTCTTTGTGTTTGAGAGCAATTACCAATGCACTGGGGTCACACATAAGCCTGGGTGGTTCCTGAGTATTTCTAACAGCTCTACATTTAAAACGAGTTATTTATTTTTTGAAACGTTGATTGATTGATCGATTGATCAATCAGTTTACCTTCTTCATTGAGGACTCTGTGTGAAGATTCTACGGCAATAAGATAAGGAAGAATGTGAAGTCACCATAATCGTTATGTCCTGGATGACGACAGGTGTCCCTCCGAGAGATGCTTGGTAGGCGTGTCCCCGGGAATGAGTGCGGGCCGGTGCCCTGGAGCCTGGTCTCCGAGGACCCCTCTCCAGCAGGGAGCGGGTGGGGCTCAGGCTGGGCCTTGCATCACCTCCAACCCCGCCAGGTCCACCCTCTGTGATGGGGTCAGACTACGGTGTTGGGCCCACAGGTCACATTCCGCTGAGTCCCCTGAAATTCACCCTCGACGCCTTAGCCAAGGTCTAGCTCTCATCATCGCTGGGGCCACAACGGTGCCCCTGGTGCAGAAAGGGAAACTCAGGGCCCATGAAAGACCCGAGGGAAGGTCAGGGTTGGGAATCTGGGGGAGGACATGGCCCGGCAAAAGACACAGAGACATCTCAGTGGGGAAAAATGGGAAGAAAGCCTGTCCTGTCCCAGAAGCAGAGAGGAATTTCCAGACAGCTCATGTTAAAGTGAAAGCAGCGGGGAGCCTCGGGCGAGTGCTCCCGAGCAGCTGAACCTGCGACCTGAGCCAGAGCAGGGCGCAAGCTGTGCGGGCCGTACCAGGTGGCGTAGAAGTTGCCCAGGGAGAAGGCCACGTAGCAGCACATGGAGATGACGATGGTCCACTTGCAGCCGAACTTCTTAATCAGGAGCGGTGGGAGGAACATGGAGGACAGGAGCATCCCGCCGTACAGCGTGCTGAGCGCCGTCACGCCCAGCCCCTCCTCGCTGTACAGGCTGCTCTGCGGGGACAAAGCCAGCCCTGGTCAGAGGGGCCAGCAGCCAAGGGGACAGAGCTCTGAGTCACTGCTAGGTCCCCGAGACCACGAGCAACAGGCCACTCCGGGTAGGTGCCCTCCTCCAGCTGACAGATGCCCCTTCCCAGCTGACCAGTGTTCCCTTCCCCAGACAGGTGCTCCCCTCACAGCTGACAGGTGCTCCCCTCACAGCTGACAGGTGCTCCCATCCAGCTGACAGATGCTCCCATCCAGCTGACCGGTGCTCCCTCCAGCTGACAGGTGCTCCCCTCATAGCTGACAGGTGTCCCCCTCACAGCTGACAGATGCTCCCATCTAGCTGACAGATGCTCCCCTCACAGCTGACAGGTGCTCCCCTCATAGCTGACAGGTGTCCCCCTCACAGCTGACAGATGCTCCCATCTAGCTGACAGATGCTCCCCTCACAGCTGACAGGTGCTCCCATCCAGCTGACAGGTGTCCCCCTCACAGTTGACAGGTGCTCCCGTCTAGCTGACAGGTGCTCCCCTCACAGCTGACAGGAGGCCCAGGAGGAAATCAGCGTAAGTCAGAACAGCTGCCGCTAGAGTGTCGGGAGAGGGGAAGCCCGAGGCCCAGTGCTGGGGTTGCTCTGGGGCAGATGGCCTCACGCCTTCTGTGACTTCTGCTTTTCTCTCTAGGAGAGCTTTGCATCCCCCCCTTTAAGCTGAGAACCCGGAGTTCTTGTCCTCATGGAAGAGATAAAGAAGGGGACACTGTCTCCTTGTAGACTTACACACGGTGAGTTACGTCGATGATCTGGAAGCTGGTACATTCCCCATTCCCTCCTGCCTGGGCCCCCGGAAGACAATGTGTTGTGGCGAGGGGCCCCGAACAACACGGCCGGCCGCTGCCCTCTGACCCTCCCTCACTGCAGTTCGGTTCCCCGGGAGCCCCAAGCCCCCGGGCTGTGTTCTTACTGTGCGTGGCGGCCCCCCACCCCAGGGGTCCCTCTTCGTTTCCTGTCCGGCCCCTCAATGTGCTCCCACCATTGTCCTCGCTTTCCGATGGAGCCCGTTCTGCAGGGGCGGATCTAGGGTGTCTCGGGGCTCCTGGACAATCATCCGTGGAGACCTCTGCTGTGGTCTGGTGTTGGAATCTCTCCTGACTCCAGCACTCACCCCTGCTGATCCTCAATGCCCCCCCCCACCCGCTGACAATGGCCCCTTCGAATGCAGGGGAGAGGTTCTGCTTTTCCCAAATCTCTCCCAACGCTTTCCCCAATTCAGGTTCCTAACAGTATTTGTGGGTTAGTTAAATTAAAGTAAAAACAGCTAGTCCCAAGAAAATTCTGAAATCCGGTTGGAAGATGGAAACTGAGCCCTCTGCCCTGATGTGGGGGTTGTCTGGAAATTTCCCTTTGTGCCTCTGGCTGCTAAGGGTGTGGAGGGTGAGTGTTGGATCAGCCTGAGCCTCTGTCTCCTTCATGCAAACACCTTAACTCCCCTGCACGACTGAGCCTCCTCGTGTGTGAGCGAGGCGCGCGGCATTTCCCTGCGCCGGGACATCGCTTCGCCCACAACACCGCGACAAACCAGCAAAGTGCTTCCGTCACTTGTAATCGGATTTGATTACATGGAATCAAGAAGAAACCACGGAAAAGGAAGACAGATTTCAGTAGCCAAAGTGAAACCAAATTTTAAAAGCAAATCTCTTCTCTGTGTGAATGACCATGTTCAAACACGTGTATCTGGATGTGTTAGGAGGGCCAGTCTGCAGAATACACCAACGGGGACAAGTGCGTGTGCGTGATGGGCTTGAATCACCCAAGATCCGCTTGCGTAAGCCATTTGGGCATCCACCCAGCTCGTTCGACAAAGAGACCCGCAGGCGCTCGCCCGTAGGGGGTCTGTGCACCTGCTCTGGTGCAAACAACGGAAGTCACAGCAGCCGCTGCCCTCAGGAGCGCACGGCGGACAGGAGCTGACAGGAATCACCAGCACACAGGCCCCTGCAATCGGCCATGTCCTGCCCGGGAAGCTCGGGCCAGCCCAGTGGGGTCAGGAGGACTTTCTAGAAGGAGTGAAGACCAAATGAGATCTGGAGGGTGAGGGGGTAACCTAGGGAAGGGTAGGGGTGCCGAAGGCAGGAGATGTGGGGATGCGTTTGCACGGGTCAGAGCCTGGGTGGAGAGGTGGCACGGAACACTGGGCAACGGTCAGAGCCGTTGAGCTCTCCTGGGTGAGGCCAGGCAGCCCGAGCCTGGGGTCGCGGCCCAGTACTGGGGAGTAGGGTTGGATCTTTAAGCCCATAGAGAACCTCAGCGGGAGACTAGCACCCACCAATGACTCCCATTCGCAGCGCTATCCATTGTCTGCCTCCTGTGTGTCTGGCGCTGTCTTAGTCAGGGGGACCCAGTCATGGAGGGGTGGCTGATCTTGGCTTCCTGGGCTCCCAGGTGTGCCCCACCCAGACATTGGCTCCAGGGGAGGGAAAGGGAAGGAGGTGACATCCACGTGAAGATCCGAAGGACTAGCCACGGGGGTGAGGGGGCTGCAGGGGGGAGGCTGGGTGAGCACACGCCCAAGTTCTAGGGCGAGTCCAGGTCAAGGCTGGGACCCTGGGGATGCCTGTGACCCCCCCACCCCGGGGATTGAGAATGAAGCCAAAGGAAATGATAGGGACCGAGAGGTGCTTCCAGCATCGGGGCACACAGCCTAAGGTCACTTCTGTCCTCATCTTTGCATTCTTTTACATAAGCCAGTCCTGACGGATGCAGCCAGTTCTCCCAGTTGAGCGATGTTTACATATTCTGGACTAGGTTAGGGCAGGACAGAGGGTGGGGAAGGGGGCGGCGGGACGCGCACAGAGCTGGCGGTCTGGTTCTCTGACGTCTCTGGTCTTCCAAGGAAGAGGGCACCTCAGTAGTGACCGTGGGTGCTTCTACAGCTGAGACCCCAGGCGACTGGCGTGGACCCGGGTGTGGGGACCATCTGCTCTCACTGGGTTATGACCCGTGTCAACTATACTTCAAAAAAAAGTAACTGGTGCCCCTGGGTGGCTCAGCCGGGTTAGTCCAACTCTTGATCTCGGCTCAGGTCACGATCTCACAGTTTGTGGGGTTGAGTCCCACACCCAGGTCTGCGCGGACAGCACAGAGCCTGTTTGGGATTCTGTCTCTCTTTCTCTCTCTGCCCCTCCCCTGCTCTCTCTCGCTCTCTCTCTTAAAATAAATAAAAATATTTGCAAATGATGTATTGGATAAAGGGTTAATATACAAAAATCTATAAAGAACTAATCAACTCAACATCTAGAAAATAAATAATCCAGTGAAGAAATGGGCAGAAGATATGAATAGACATTTTTCCAAAGAAGGCATCCAGATGGCTAAGAGACACGTGAAAAGATGCTCAACATCGCTCGTCATCAGGGAAACACAGATCAAAACCACGCGGAGACACCACCGCACACCGGTCAGAGTGGCCGACATCAACAGCTCAGGCAACAACAGGTGATGGCGAGGATGCGGAGAGAGAGGACCCTTCTGCACGGCTGCTGGGCACGCACATTGGGGCAGCCGCTCGGAAAATAGTGGGAGGTTCCTCAAAAATTAAACTAGAACTACCTTGTGACCCAGCAAATGCACTACTAGGTATTTATATAAAGGATATAAAATGCTGATTCTAAGGGTCACGTGCCCCCCACGGCAGCACTGTCAACAACAGCCAAATTGTGGAGAGAGCCCAAGCGTCCATCGACTGGTGAACGGGTAAAGACAATATACATCAATGGAATATTACTCAGTGATCAAAACTAATGAAATCTTGCCGTTTGCAACAATGTGCATGGAACTAGAGTGTATTATATTAAGTGAAGTAAGTCAGAGAAAGAAAAAAATTCCATATGATTTTACTCATATGTGGAATTTAAGAAACACAACAGATGAACATAGGGGAAAGGAAGGAAAAATAAGATAAACACAGAGAGAGAGGAAGATTATAAGAGACTCTTAAATACAGAGAACAGACTGAGGGTGGCTGCAGTGGAGGTGTGGGGGATGGGCTGGATGGGGGATGGGCACGGAGGAGGCGCTTGTTGGGATGAGCGCCGGGTGTTGTATGTAAGTGATGAGTCACTGGGCTCTACCCCGGAAACCAATACTGCATGCATGTCAGCTAACTTAGATTTAAAACCAAAACAAGGGGCTCCTGGGTGGCTCGGTCAGTTAAATGTCTGAGTTTGGCTTTGGTCATGATCTCACAGTTTGTGGGTTCGAGCCTTGCATTGGGCTCTGTGCTGACAGCTCAGAGCCTGGAGCCTGCTTCAGATTCTGTGTCTCCCTCTCTCTCTGCCCTTCCCTTGCTCACACTGTCTCTCTCTCTCTCTCTCAAAAATAATGGCAATGAGGAAGAATGAAATCTTGCCATTTGTAGCAACGTGGATGGACCTCGAGGGTGTCATGCTAAGCGAAATAAGTCAGGCAGAGAAGGATAGATACCATATGTTTGCACTCATAGGTCTAACAGGAGAGACCTGGCAGGGGACCATGGGGAGAGGAGGGGGGAAAGAGAGCAGGGGAGAGTGAGGGACACAGATCAAGGGAGACTACTGAATACTGAAGACCAACCATGGACTGAAGGGGGAGGGGGAGGGAGGGAGGGGGTGATGGTCATGGTGGGGGGCACTTGTGGGGAGAAGCACTGGGTGTTATATGGAAACCAGTTTCACAATAAACTATTAAAAAACATTAAAAATGTTTTTAAAATAAACAAAACAAAAACAAAAACAGGTGTCCTACATCAGAGTCAAAAAGTCATAACGAAGTGGAATCTGGAAAACCATGAGAAAGGCTCTGGCTGCCGAGAGAAACGGACAACAGGAGATGAGGAAAGAGAAGAGAGGAGAGCCATCCGATCGCCTTCTATGCCTCATGAAGCCTGCATGTTCCTTCCAATAAACTTAAAACAGAAAAACAAAAAGCAAAAAAAAAGTAACTATCTGGGGAAGAGGCAGCAAATCTATGTCAGGCAAGTGTGACTCCTGTTACAGCCTTTCAGAGAGGCTTGAGGGGGAGAGAACGCCATGGGGTTGGGGTCAAACGTACAGAGACCACTTTGTCCAAGTTCACTGTTTTGCCTAAAGCAGCTTGGAATCTCTATGGTCTAGTGAAATATGATAAATTCATGTTACTACCCCAACCACAAAGCCAAAGGCATGAAGGCACAGAATTCACAATGATTCATCCTGTGGCTCTCTTTCTTTTTTTTAAAAAAATCTTTTATTTATTTTTGAGAGACAGAAGGAGAGACAGAGTGCATGGGGGAGGGGTAGAGAGAGCGGGACAGAGGGTCTGAAGCAGGGTCTGAGCTGTCAGCCCAGAGCCCGATGCGGGGCTCGAACTCGTGAACCGTGAGACCATGACCTGAACTGAAGTTGGTTGCTCAACCGATGGAGCCGCCCAGCCGCCCCATGTGCGTCTCCCTTTCAACTGTGTCAAAGGCAGAGAATATCTTATCACATCACTAGCCCAAGACCCGCACTCCTTGTCCCTTGTCCAAGGGTCAAACACACACTCGCGGTTGTGCAACCCTGCTGGGCCCGCTGGGGCCGCGCCTGCGCAAGCACACAAACGCCGCGGTCCGAGAGGGTTTGGGAGCGAATCCGTTACCAAGAACCCTGCGTTCCTCGTCTTCTGTGACCCCGGGGACTCTCAGAGGCCAGAGGCAGACGTCTGTCTCGGAAGCGTCCTCACTTACCTGCAGACTCTGCAGGCCCCCGTAGGCCGTGAAGAGAAGCAGAAATCCAAAAGAAACCACGAGGACGTTCTTCAGGCCTCTTTCCATCGTGCCGACTCAAGGTGTCGACCATCAGCGGACACGCAGGTTCCTCGTCCCCTAAAAGAAACCAGTCGGGGCCCAGGAAACGCGGTCTGTATACCAAGAAGTCACATTCCCTCTCTCGTGGGCGTTAGAGGCACATAGGTCATTAAGGCTGCTGGGAGTTCATGAACCTGGTTATCACCGGCACCGGGAAGGACTGTGGGCACTGTTATTTATTCACTTTCTCTGCAATCCACTGTAAGTGCTCTCTAATGGGGCAAAAGATCGGGGCTCCTATCAGCTCGACTTGCACTTTCCCCCCTCTTAATTTCTAGTAGATACAGTCCTTACAGTAACGATTTTCATGTTTTATATATTATATAGCATAAAACAAGTATAATATAGTTACATTATACTGTGTATATAATAGTACCTTTCACATTAAAAGAAATTGTCAATGGTGCAGAATGTGGATGTCACCTTTGGTCTTAAAGAGCAGGGCATAAAGGTGAGTTTCAAGATATAGAGCTCGGCTTCTGAAGAGCAGTTAACGTGATTGTAAGATCCAAGGGCCAAAGTATTTTTAAAATTTTTTTAATGTTCATTTTTTTTTTTTGAGAGAGAGAGAGACAGAGTGAGAGCAAGGGAGGGACCGAGAGAGAGAGAGAGAGGGAGACACAGAATCCAAAACAGGTTCCAGGCCCTGAGCTGTCAGTACAGAGCCTGATATGGGTCTCGAACCCACGAACCATGAGATCATGACCTGAGCCAAAGTCGGATGTTTAACCGACTGAGCCCCCAGGCGCCCTGGTTTGCAGAGCCTCCACGCTGTTTTCCAGAGCGGCTGCACCAGGGTGCGTTCCCACCAGCCGTGCACGAGGCCCCTTCCCCTGCATCCTCTCCACACGTCTCCTGTGTTGTCCATTTTAACTACCCTACCGGGCATGAGGTGAGATCTCATTGGGGTTTTAATTTACATTTTCTAATGATTTGAGATGTGTATTTATTCATGTACCTGTTGACTTTTTGCGTATCTTCTTTGGAGAAATGGCTATTAAGGTCCTTTGCCCGTTTTTTAATTGGGCTGTTTGTTTTTCATTCTTTTTTGCTATTGAGTTGTATGCATTCTTTATGTATTTTGAATATTAGGCTCTTATCAGATATACGGGTTGCAAATATTTTTCCCATTCGGTAGATTGTCTTTTCACTTTGTTGATGTTTTCTTTAGCTGAGCAGAAGCTTTTTGTTTGATGTAGTCCCGCACGTTTTTTGTTTAGTTTAGTTTAGTTTTGTTTTGTTGTTGCCTGTGCTGTAGGTGTCCCATCCAGACATCACCACCTAGAGTCATGTCAAGATTTATTGCTAACTTTTCTTCCAAGCATTTCATGGTGGCAGGTCTTATAGTTAAGTCTTTAACCATGTTGAGTTAAATCTTCTGGGTGGAGTAAGATATGGGCCCTGTTTCATTCTTCTCTGTGTGAATATCCAATTATTCCAGCACCATTTATTGAAAAGACTGTCTTCTTCTCTCCACTGAGTATCCTTGGCTCTATTGTCAAACTAATTAACTGTATAATGCTTGGGTTTATTCCAGGGCTCTCATTTCTGTTCAGTTGGTGTATTCATCTGTTTTTATGCCAGTACCACACTCTTCTGATGACTACTGCTTTATAGTCTCGCTTCCAATCAGGGAGTGATGTTTTCTGCATTGTTCTTAGGATTTCTTTGGCTATTTGGGGTCTTTTGTGGTTCTATATAAATTTTAGGAGGTTTTTTTTCCACTTCTGTAAAAAATGCCATTGGAATCTTGACATGGATTACCTTAAATCTATAGAAGGTTCTGGTAGTATTGGCATTTTAGCAATGTTAATTCTTCCAATCCATGAACATGGGATACTTTTCCATTTATTTGTGTCTTCCTTGACGTCTTTCATCAATGTCTTGTAGTTTTCAGAGTACAGATCTTTCACCTCCTTAAATTTATTCTTAAGTATTTTGTTTTTGATGCTACTGTAAGTGGGATAAATGTCAATGATTTCCTTTTGTGAACATTTGTTGCTGGTGTATAGGGACACTACTGATTTTCATATGTTGATTTTGTATCCTGCAACAAATCATTTATTAGATTTAATAGTTTTTTGGTTGAATCTTTAGGATTTTCTCTCATAAAATAATATCATTTGCAAATAGAGACAATTTTACTTCTTTCCTTTTAATCTAACCCCTTCTATTTCTTTCCCTTGCCTGATTGCTCTAGCTAGGATTTTAATATTATGTTGAATAGAATGGGGAGAGCAGGCACCATTGTCTTCTTGATCTTAGAAAAAAGGTTTTCAAACTTTCACCATTGAGCATGACATTAGCTACGGGCTTCTCATATATGGTCTTCATGATGTTAAGATATGTTCTTTCTACAGCTAATTTGTTAAGAGTTTTTATTCAGAAAAAATGTTGAATTTTGCCAAATGCTTTTTTCTGCCTCTGTTGAAATGATTATGATTCTTTTCCTTTATTCTATTAATGTGATGTACCACAATGATTGATTTTTATATGTTAAACTATCCTCACATTCCAGGAAGTAAATCCCTTTTGATCACGGTGAACAGTCCTTTCATTGTGTTGCTGAATTTGGCTCGCTAGTATTTTATTGAGAATTTTGTATCAATATTCATCAGGGATATCAATCAGTCGGCTTTGTGTTTATTTGTTTTTCTGGAAGTGTCCTTTTATGGGCTTGGTATCAGGATAATGCTGACCTCATAAAATGAGTTGAGAAATATCCTCCCCACTTCAATATTTTGGAAGAGCTTGAGAATAATTAGTGTTAATTCTTTAAATGTTTGATAAAATTCCCTGATAAAGCCATCTCGTCCTGGGCTTTTCTTCACTGGGAGATTTTTTAATTACTTAGTCAATCTCCTTCCTAGAAATTTGTTCATATTCTTTATTTCTTCCTTATTTAGTCGGTAACTACATGTTTCTAAAATTTTTTTCCATTTTTTTTTTTAGGTTGTCCAGTTTGTTGGCACGTGGCTGCTCCTCATCGCCTCTTACGATCCTTCAGATCTCTGTGGTGCCCGCCGTGACGCTTCATTCTTCATTTACTGTTTAGTTGCTTTGGGTCCTTTCTCTTCTGTCTTTGGTTAGGTAACAGTTTGTAAATTGTGTCATTTCAAAGAATCAAGTCTTACTTTAGCTAATCTTTTCTATTGTTTTCTGCTTTTTATTTCATTTATTTCTGCTCTAATTTTATTATTTCCTTTCTTCTTTTAACTTTGTGTTCACTTTTTCCTTAAGGCATAAAGCTCAGTTGTTTATTTGGGATCAATTTTGCTTCTTAATATAGGCATTTATTTCAATAAACTTCCCTCTTAAAACTGTTTTGTCTATACCCCACAAGTTCTGATCTGTTATGTTTCCATTTTTGTTTTTCTCAAAAAACATTTTTATTTCTCCTTTAATTTCTTCTTTGATCCATTAGTTGTTCAGGAGAGTGTCGTTTAATTTTCATGTGTTTATAAATTTTCCAATTTTCCTTTTGTTATTGATTTCTGGGTTCACGACATTTGGTCAGAGAAGATACTTGATATAATTTCAATCATTTAGAATTTGCTAAGACTTGTTTTGCGGTCTGACATATAGTTTATCCTAAAAATAGCACATGTGCACCTGAAAAGAATGTGTACTAGAATGCTCCGTACACGTCTATTAGGGCCATTTGGTCTACAGTGTTGTTCACATCTGTTGTTTCCATGTTGATGCTCTGTATGATCTTCCCACTGCTGAGAAGGGGGTACTAAGGTCCTTAACTATTATTGTATTCCTGTTAACTCATCCTTTTACCTCTGCTAGTTTCTCCTGCATATATTTGGTGTTCCAATGCTGAGTACAGAGATATTTACAATTGTTAAATTTTTTTGACGTATTGACCCTTTATCATCATTTAATAATCTTTGCCTCTTTGTTACCATTTGCAGTTTAAAGTCTGTTTTGTCCAGTGCAGATATATCTACCCCTGCTTTGTTGTTGTTGCCATTTGCTTGAAATGTCTTTTCCCACTCCCCCACCTTCAGTCTGTGAGTGCCTTTAAGGCTAACATGAGCCCCTTCTAGGCAGCATATTGTTGGGGTGCCTGGGTGGCTCAGTCGGCTAAGCATCCAGCTTTGACTCAGGTCATGATCTCACGGTTCATGGGTTCGAGCCCCGCATCGGGCTCTGTGCTGACAGCTCAGAGCCTGGAGCCTGCTTCAGACACTGTATCTCCCTCTCTCTCTGACCCTCCCCTGCTCACGCTCTCTCTCTGTCTCTCAAAAATAAATAAAAAAACATAAAAAAAAGTTTAGACAGCATATTGTTTGGTCTGGTTGTTTATCCATTCAGCCATTCTATGTCTTTTAATTGGAGAATTCAGTCCCTTTATGTTTAAAGTAATTAGGGATAGATAAGGACTTACTATTGCCATTTTATTAATTATTTTCTCTTTTTTTTGTCTTTTGTTTTCTTTTTGGGTTTTTTGTTTTTGTTTTTGTCTTTGTTGACAATTTAATTACAAAGTGTCACAGTGAAGCTCTAATTGGGTTCAACCTATTTGAGGTCCTTTGGACCCCATGGCTCTGGATGTCTATTTCTCTCCCCAGGTCTGGGAAGTTCTCAGTCGCTGTTACCTTGAGTATAATTACTGTTCCTTTCTCCTCGTGTCCTTCTGAAATTTCCATAATGTGAGTATTGTTCCTTTGTGTTGTGTCCTGGAATTCCCATCGGCTTTCTTCACTCTTTTTCACTCTTCTATCTTTGTGCTCCTCTGACTGCACAACTTCCAATGTCCCGCCCTCTGGGTCACTGATTCTTTATTCTGCATGGTTGAGTCTACTTTAAAAAACTTCTCTCCTATTGAGTTCTTCAGCTCAGTTATTTAATTTTTCAACTCCAGTATTTCATTTGCTTGTTTTGATGGTCACTATCCCTTGTTGAAATTCTTATTTTGTTCATGCACTGTCTTCCGAATTTTGTTTGGTTGTCTGTCTGTGTTCTTGCACTTCACTAAACTTCCTGAAGAGGATTA
>PISW01014760.1:0-19729 GCA_004023785.1 Mungos mungo | reverse complement strand
AATTCTCCCTCTGAGGATTCAGGCTGCGCTTATGGAAACGAATGTCAACGGACAAGAGATGCTGGGTGCAAAGGTATCATCCCCGCAGAGCTCCGAGTCACTGCTGCTTCTGCTTATGACTGAGTCACAGGGGGTCCCATCACATACTGTTGGTCTGAGCAGGGCGCGAGGCCCTGGGCACAGACCACGGAGCCTGTATGGATTTGCTAGGGCTGCCCTCACCAAACACCAGACTGCGGGGCTTCAACAACAGACATGTATCTACTCCCAGTTCTAGAGGCTAGAAGTCCAAGATCGAGGGGCACCGGGGGTTAAGTGCCAGACTTTGGCTCCGGTCATGATCTCACCGTTTGTGGGTTCCAGGCCCTCGCTGGGCTCTGTGCTGTATGGAGGCTGCTAGGCATTCTCTCCCCACCCCCACTCGCCCTCACTCTTTTCTCTCTCAAAATAAATAAACTTTAAAGACATGTTTTTAAAGAGGTCCAAGATCAAGATGTCCTCAGGTTTGGTTTCCTCTGAGGCCTCTCCTTGGGCTGCAGATGGTGCCTTCTCGCCTTGTCCTCTCTTGATTGTCCCTCTGTGTTGACTGTGTCCTGATCTCCTTATAAAAAAAGACACCACTCTTGTAGCATTAGGGCACATCCTAATGACATTTTACCTTAAATGCCTCTTTGAAGGCCCCAACTCCAAATTCAGTCACATTCGGGGGGGGGGGGCGGTGCAGGGGGAGGGGAGGGGGACACAATTCAGCTGGTCACGGGACCCATTCTGAGAATGTCTGTGACTCTGGGGCTGAAAACTGGGCCCCCCTGCCAGAAGAAAAGGTTGTCTCCCCTCCGCCCTTTGTTTCTCCCCACATTCCTTGCAAAGGGCAGAAAAGTTTTCAAAGTATTTCTGCCTGTTTCTATTCCCCTCCGTGAATTTCCCCCAATCTCTGTGTGAGCAAAACCACCAACTCTGGTCTCCTCCAGATGTAAATAAACGACGATCAGGGATAAGAAGAGGTGTCATCTGAGACGCGCACTTGCTGGTATGAGTTCTTGCCTGTGTCAGGCCAGCTCTCCAAGGCCCCGCCCCCTCTTCTAGTGCAACAGACTCATTTCTAAGACCCCTGAGAGGCGAGAAGACGTCCGTTTCATCTGGTAGAAGAGTCGCCCCTCGAGAGAAACTCGTCTCCGCCCGCACACATTCCGGGCGCCGCACAGACGCGGGCAAGCAGGGGAAGGGAGCAGGGCGCGCCCTGCCTTCCGTTGGTTCCAGCCGCCCGAGAGCTTGAACTAGTGAGCGCCCCGCGCTGGACAATTCAAGTATATCTGCACAAAACTCCTCCTATGTCTCTGCGTGTGGGCAGAGGTTGTCCTGGAAGCACCGCGAGTCTTTTGCTGCGGCCGGGAGCTGGGACGGACACCGCCCAGGCAGAGCTCCCGCGGAGTGGCCTCGTGGGAAGGAGGCCTTAGGCAGCGTGGCCCGTCTTCCTCCCCACCGCCGCTGCTTTGGCGAAAGCCATCGGACTGGCAGAGCTCAATGCTGGGCCACACAAGCCAGAGCCTCTTTGTCCTGTCTATTCCTGCTTGGAGCCGCCCGTACTACCTACCTTCCTTAGGTTCCTTGGCATTAAAAAAAAAAAAAAAAAAGTGGGGGCCAGGAGGAGGTGAGGAAGGGCGGGCAAGATCGGGGGCAGTGAGCCTGTCGAGAGCGCAAGACCTCTGGCAAAACCGCTCCGGCGTGCAAGGGAGTTTTGACAAACTGGGTGAAGGGGATGAATGGCACCCGCTACAGGTGCCGCGCCGGGGAAGCCTAGGCGCTACCGACCCCCGACGTGCAGGCGGAGGTCGGGGACCCCAAAAATGACCTGGCAGGAAGCTGGCGAGCTTCAGACCCACACCCCAGCCAGAGCGCCACGCCTGTTGGGGCCCCTTCCGACGGGGGTGGGGAGGGCGCCGGCGCACCGGGGTGGGTGCCCAGCTCCCCGCTGCGGGAGAAGCCAGCCCGGGCGCGCTGTGGGCGGTGAGCGTGCGGCGTCCCCTAGGGACTCCTGGTCGCCTAGGCCCGTTCTGGAGCTCGAAAGCCCGTCTTCGGTCTAGACACCTAGCAACCCTGGGTCCCAGCGGGGCACCTAGAGACGACCCAGCAAGAAGCACGCAACTCAGGACGCAGAAGCAAAACCGAGGGGGACTCTGGCCACCCCGGAGAAAGGCAGCTGACAAGACCACTAGGCTAGGCGCCTGGTCTCACGACCTACCTGCAGGGAGACCCGTCAGCTTCATACTAATGCCCAACCCATCCAGGGGGGACGGAACCCGCTTTGTACCGGAAGGGTGGGGGTGGGGGGGGGAGGGGGGAGTACGGGAGCGTCGGACAAGTAGCACAGCTTCCTTCAGGTGCCGTCGTGGGTGGCTCTGAAAAGAGCCTTTGGAGAGGATGGAGCCTCGGGCCGAGCGCGCACTTAAGCCCGCTCCCCGCGGATGCGGCGAGCCAGCTGGATGTCCTTGGGCATGATGGTGACGCGCTTGGCGTGGATGGCGCACAGGTTCGTGTCCTCGAACAGCCCCACCAGGTAGGCCTCGCTCGCCTCCTGCAGCGCCATCACGGCCGAGCTCTGGAAGCGCAGGTCCGTCTTGAAGTCCTGCGCGATCTCGCGCACCAGCCGCTGGAACGGCAGCTTGCGGATCAGCAGCTCGGTGGACTTCTGGTAGCGCCGGATCTCGCGCAGGGCCACCGTGCCCGGCCGGTAGCGGTGCGGCTTCTTCACGCCGCCCGTGGCCGGCGCGCTCTTGCGGGCCGCCTTGGTGGCCAGCTGCTTGCGCGGGGCCTTGCCGCCGGTCGACTTGCGGGCGGTCTGCTTGGTGCGGGCCATAGCGAACCAAGACGCGAGCTTCCCGGCGTAGCGGCGGCGACACGAACGGGGCCTCGGCCCGCCGCAGCAGTCTTTATAGGCACCGGCTTAAACGGTTGGGCGGGGCGAGAATTGAAAGTCCCGCGCTGCATGGCCATTGGCGGTGACGTCACCCGCCCTGCCATCACTGACTGGCGTGGGCAGAATCCTCCCTGCCCCGCCCACCCGCCTCGCTTGTCTGCTCTCCAGTTGGCCGAATCTTTCTCCTACCTTGTTAGTCCTTTCTTTTCCGCGGGCCACCGGGCCGGGCGGGCGCAAGAGGGGCTCGTTTGATCGCGACTGTGTCTGCGTCTTTCTCCCCAGCCCTTCACCCTTTACCCACTGTCCAGTTCTTCTCGCTGTCTCCCCAAGTCAACCTCTAATCTTGTTTTCGCCCCGCCCCCCAAAGCGCCTCGTTCCCTTCTAAGAGCACCCTCGTCGGCCTGGTGGATCCTTTTTTCCCGCCTTGTCGCTTTTCGCATCGGAAAGTTGTCGGTCTCCCCCGACTCGATCGCAAGGTCCCGCCGCCTCACCTTTAAGACAGCCGACTCGGCTAAGCCAGTCAGGGCCGCCATACTCCCGGAAACTACCCGCTCCCCTGGCGACTGGGGGTGCACGTGTGTTGGGCAAAGGCCTCGAGAACTGGGGAGTCGCGTACTTGGCACCCACTCCTGACAGTAAGGCCAGGGGGGCCGCCTAGCAATACTACCGTAGTCGACCGCGGCTACACCCAGGAGCTCCACGGTTCCTCTCCCTGCCTCACTTAGGCCCGAGCAACCTCCAACCCACCAAACCGAATGTACAGATGGTGGAGGGCTCAGGAAGCGGTGGGCGGCAACCCACGCCCCACCTCCCAGCCTCTGGGCGCGGCAGACGACTGGCCAATGTGGAGCGGAGGAGACCGGATACTGTTACCAACTCTTCATTTGAAAAGGTGGGTGGCTCTTAAAAGAGCCTTTGATTTCAAAGGTGCCCCTTCGCGACCAGGGCTGGCTGAGCTGCCGGACGCCGGCCTCACTTGCCCTTCGCCTTGTGGTGGCTCTCCGTCTTCTTGGGGAGCAGCACCGCCTGGATGTTAGGCAGCACGCCGCCCTGGGCGATGGTGACTTTGCCCAGCAGCTTGTTCAGTTCCTCGTCGTTGCGGATGGCCAGCTGCAGGTGGCGGGGGATGATGCGCGTCTTCTTGTTGTCGCGGGCCGCGTTCCCCGCCAGCTCCAGGATCTCGGCCGTCAGGTACTCCAGCACCGCCGCCATGTACACAGGCGCGCCGGCCCCCACCCGCTCGGCGTAGTTGCCCTTGCGCAGCAGGCGGTGCACCCGGCCCACCGGGAACTGCAGGCCGGCGCGGGACGAGCGCGACTTGGCCTTGGCGCGAGCTTTGCCTCCCTGTTTGCCACGACCAGACATGACGGCGACCCTCACACACAGACCAGCTCCCGCTTGACGGCCGAGGGAGTCGCCGCAAGCGCCTCGGCTTCAGCCCTTTATAGACAGAACCCGGATTGTCTACCGAGCACTTTGATTGGCTAAGGCAGGGCTTTGTCCGGACGACCAATAGGCTGCCTCGGCCAGAATCCACTCATTTCCATAATCTCGTTCCCCTCGCGGCAGCGCCGCTGAAAACTCGCGAATCCCCGCGCAGCGTAACCACAGCCTTAAGTTGCGTAGGGCCTCTGTGAGTGCCGGAAATGTCGCCTCCGGTAGCCTCGGCCCCGCGGTGCCGTTCGCGTCCCCGGCGACCGGCGTCCGTCCCTTGCGCCTCCCGCGATGCCCGAGCCGGCAAAGTCCGCTCCCGCGCCCAAGAAGGGCTCGAAGGAGGCGGTCACCAAAGCCCAGAGGAAGGACGGCAAGAAGCGCAAGCGCGGCCGCAAGGAGAGTTACTCCATCTACGTGTACAAGGTGCTCAAGCAGGTGCACCCCGAGACCGGCATCTCGTCCAAAGCCGCGGGCGCCATGAACTCGTTCGTCAACGACATCTTCGAGCGCATCGCCGGCGAGGCCTCCCGCCTGGCGCATTACAACAGGCGCTCCACCATCACGTCCCGGGAGATCCAGACGGCCGTGCGCCTGCTGCTGCCCGGCGAGCTGGCCAAGCACGCCGTGTCCGAGGACACCAAGGCGGTCACCAAGCACACCAGCTCCAAGTGAGTCCCTGCCGGGACACGGCGCTCGCACGGGTCGCCCGCCGCTTGGCTCCAAAGGCTCTTTTCAGAGACCTCCACCTTCTCGCTGAAAGCAGCTGTTTTTCTCTCTACTTATTTTAAAAATACCGTTTTTATCTTGATACCCCCACCCCATTTGTGTCGCTGTCAGCCTTTTCCTTTAGATGACCAGAAAGGATCCCATGACGGGACCTGATTCTTCAATATAGTGGAGAGCTAGGTAGAGTACGTATATTCATTCACCAAAATTAGGTAGCTTGAACAGTGAAACGGTTAGGGATGCATGGCAATTAACGTAAATACACTCAAGATTCTAGAAATTAGTGCTAAGGGCGGTTTGCTGTAAAGCAGTTAGACTCGATCTGTTTATTGTAATGGCGTTTTTTCTGCTCTGGGAAACAATGTGTTTGCAAGCATGCGAAGCAATACTTCTGAGACCACACCTGGCTCCTATAAATAAGCTTTTCCTCTGAACCTCGATATCTTGATGTAGTTAATTTCTGGCTTACACACCTCTCCTGCCCCAATTCGGTGTTCCTTTACAGGTACACTCAACTTATTAATACATATTGCTCAAATTGGAGTCGTTGAGCCCTCAGTTAATGTAGAGGCCACTTATCTGTAATAAACCCTTTTTGCTCAGGTGTGGTTAACCTGTAACCTACATGCTCCATAGTTGCAGTTTTGCTGTTTTCCAACCTGGATAAGGAAGGGAGGAGGAAAGAGGTTTTATAGATGTTCAAGGGTTTCCAGAACCTGGGCCTGCTAATCATACAATGTCCAGAACCTTACATTGTTAAAGCTACCTTAGTCTCTAAAATGTCATTTGCTTAGAGCAGTTCATATTCTTTTTCTCTGAAAACAGGAGCACTAAAGATTAGACAATAAAAAGGGTCTCCATTTTTTTAGTTGAAAAAATTGACTTTCATATTTTAAAATTCCATTTTGGTAATTTTTTTAGTTTATTTTTTAATTTACATCTAAGTTAGCATACAGTGCAACAATGATTTCAGGAGTAGATTCCTTATTGCCCCTTACCCATTTAGCCCATACCCCCCCAACACACAACCCCTCAATGGCCCTCTGTGTGTTCATATTTAAAAGCCTCTTATGTTTTTGTTCCCCTCCCTGTTTTCATATTATTTTTGCTTCCCTTCCCTTATGTTCATCTGTTTTGTATCTTCAAGTCCTCATATGAGGGAAGTCATATGATATTTGTCTTTGATTAATTTCGCTTAGCATAGTACCCTGTAGTTCCATCCATGTAGTTGCAAATGGCAAATGCCAAGATTTCATTTTTGGTTGCTGAGTAATACTCCAGTGTATATATATACCACAGCTTCTTCATGCATTCATCCATCGATGGACATTTGGGCTCTTTACATACTTTGGCTATTGTCAATAGCGCTGCTATAAACATTAGGGTACATGTGTCCCTTTGAAACAGCACACCTGTATCCCTTGGACAAATACCTAAGAGTGCAATTGCTGGGTCATAGGATAGTTCTATTTTTAATATTTTAAGGAACCTCCATACTGTTTTCCAGAGTGGCTGCACCAGTTTGCAGTCCCAAGGTCTTCTCCATTTTTGAGTTAGATGTTTGAAAACAATATTTCCTAAATCAGTTCAAAGGCCATTAGACCCTGAATCAGCCGGTTTATCCCTAAAACCCCATATATTTCCAATGACCCCAAATCACTGGGACACTGTGGGGTGAAGCCTCTGGAACACACCAGCTGAATGATACGTTTGATAACTGACATACTGGCCACGTAGTTGCCATATTTTTGGGTTAAGAACCTGTTTGCAGTTTGCAGTTCCTACTCTAGACACTTCCTTTTCTGTAAATTGTCCTTTCTCAAATTGTAATATTACATACAAAACTAGCTTCATTCATTCTCATTAATCCAGGGCACCAAATATAGCATAAGGCATATTTGCCTTTCTAACTTTATTTTTTTTTATTTTTTTTCTAATGGTTATTTTTGAGAGAGAGAGCACACACACAAGCGTGCACAGGGGAGGGACAGAGGGAGGGAGACACAGAATCCAAAGCAGGCTCCAGGCTGAGATGTCAGCACAGAGCCTGATGCGGGGCTCAAACTTAAAAACTGCGAGACCATGACCTGAGCTGAAGTTGGGCACTTAACCGACTGAGCCACCTTTCTACCTTTATTAAGGTTTGAAAACACATTTTAAAGGAATCAGGTGAGAACACAAAATAAAGTACTAAACGGCAGAAAACTGACACTTCCTGGAAAAAAAACGTTAATGAAGCACACTGCAAGTGTCCTAGTTCATCCTCTTGCTTATACACTTTTCTTATGTACCTATATAAAATCCCAAATATTGTTGGCAGACCCCCCTGTCTGCTCTGCCCAGTTAAAAAACAGTAACTTATCTCCTAATATTGGACTAAAGCCGTCCCTTCTTTCCAATGCTTAGGTCTCAGGAAACATTTCCCTACTTTTGCACATGCCTTGCGTGGATCTCCTAAGAAATTAGGCAGAGGCTGAGGGTTGAAATGTTCAAGTAAAATGTGGAGATGGGGAGGGGGAAAATAGGGGAAGTTTTGTATTTACAGGGTAGGAATATAAAGAAAATGTTTCAAGAGGCACACGGGATGTTGGGCAAATACTGTAATTACATGTGGGGAAGGGAGTGGTCACCATTTGGTTCTGAAGATTTTCCGAATATGGGTAGTAAAGCAGAAAACAGCTAATTCTTAAAGGTGGAGGTGACTCCATATAACTGTATTACCTATCAATAGTTTCCGTTAGCACCAAAATTTACACTTACAGGTGTGAAAGCAAATCAAATATCCTGTTCAGGCTCCACCATGCATATTCGTGAACACCATTTCCTGCAATAAGGGGGGGGGGAGAAAGCATATTTTGCACCCTCAGAGAAATAAAACATGCTGGGGGTGCAGCAGTAAACAGAGAAGGAAAAGTACCTATGCACAGAAAGCTAAGTTTTAGTTAATGGATGATGAAAACAAGCAAATTAAAGAAGTGTGTAATGTAATATTCAGGGGATGATGTGTGCTACATACAACAGAATATGCAGAGGAGTATGGACAGCAGGTCTGATCAGTTAATATTTGAGCAGAGGCTTGAAGAAAGTAAGATAGTGAGCCATAGGCTATCTTGGGGGAAGAGTATTCTAAGAACTGTGTACTCTAAAAGCCAGTGCAAAGGCCCTGAGGCAGGTACAAGTTTGGAGAGTTCAAGGAATAAGCAATAAGCAATAGTGTGGCTGAAGCACAGTGAACAAATGAAATAGCTGCAGGGAGAAAAGATCAGAGAGGTAGCTGCCAGATCGTGTAGGTCAATACGGGGGTTTCAGAGGCCATTGCAAAGATTTTGTCTTACATGAGTTGGAGTGCCTTTGGAGAGTTTGATGAGAGTAATGACATTATTTGATGTTTTCTTTTTTATTTTTTTTTTTAACGTTTATTTATTTTTGAGAGACAGGGCATGAGTGGGGGAGAGGCAGAGATGGAGACAGAATTGGAAGCAGGCTCCAGGCTCTGAGCTGGCAGCACAAAACCTGACGTGGGACTTGAATCCACAAACTGTGAGATCATGACCTGAGCTGAAGTCAGAGGTTCAACCGATTGAGCCACCCAGGTGCCCCATTTGATGTTTTCTTTAAAGCTCACCCAGGATGCTATGCTAAAGAAACAGACTATAGGAGAGCAAGAGGAGAAGCAGGGAGAATTTCAAAGCTCAGGAGAGAGAGGTGGTATTAGTGGAAATCTGAGAAGTAGTTAAGATATATTTTGAATATACTTGATAATATATTTGAATGTATTTGATAATCTTTGACATATGTTATGACAGGAAAAGAATAAAGAACTAATGACAGGTTCTTGGAGAGTGCACTGGGAAAGAGCTGCTATCTACTGACACGAGTGACGAGAGGTTTGGAGGCAGAAAGCCAGCAGTACTGTTCTGGACATTGTGAGACTCCTGGTAGCTCTCCAAGTGGAAATATCAAACAGGAAATATCAAATTCCCAAACAGGAATGATACATGAGAATCTGGAGTTCAGGGAAGAGAAGGGATTCAGGTGTGTGAAGTCTGGCTCTAGCTCTTTTGTAGATGATCTACCCCTTCTTTCTGAAAGCACTTAGCATCACTATAAGTGATTCTTCTTATTTTCTCCCTGGAAGTGACTTAGTTGTGGTCTCAGGATGTGACTAAATTCCCCTGTCCAACTTCACTTTCAACCTCAGATTTTAGAAGACAGAATAACCAAATGTCTAAGCCAATGTCATTTGAGCATCCTTGGACTGGTGCGATCACTTAAGTCACTATTATCTCTAATGAGTGTAGCAAGTATGATAAACAAAGGATAACATTCAAACATCTGGTTAGTATTTGGATGATCACAGTCAAACATTCTTAATGCTTTTGACGAGATGAAAAATCTTGTATGTTCATGTTGAAATTAATCAGTTAACAGATTTTTTTTTTACTGCACAAATAAAATGGAATGTCTATGGAAGCTGTTTCGGTACTATTTAAACTCTTTAATTATAATTTTTAAAATATTTCTCAAGGAGGGGGGAGTTCAAACCTATAGAAAATTTGAAAAAAAATAGATGTTCAACCATTTCTTCATCTAGATTCATCAGTTTTTATTTGCTTCATTTGCTTTATCACCTTTTTTTTAAGATTTTATTTTTAAGTCATCTCTACACCAACATGGATCTCAAACTTACAACCTCGAGATCCAGAGTCACATGTTGTATGGCATGAGCCAGCCAGGTGCCCTCTTCATCACTGTTCATGCACACTTACACGTTTTCTGAACAATCTGAAAGAGCATCTTGATGCTTCTCCTTAAACACTTCATTATGTTTCCCTGAAAAATAAAGACATTCTTGGGGCACCTGGGTGGCTCAGTCGATTAAGTGCCTGACTTCGGCTCAGGTCATGATCTGTTTGCGAGTTTGAGCCACACGTTGGACTCTGTGCTGACAGCTCAGAGCCTGGAGCCTGCTTCAGATTCTGTGTCTCTGTCTCTCCCCCTCTCCCCTGCTCGTGCTCTGTCTCTGTCTGTCTCTCCAAAATAAATAAACATTAAAAAAATTTTTAAAAAATAGACATTCTCCTATATAACTACGTACCATTATTTCATGCACCAAATTTAATAATGACAATATTAAATAATACACAACCCATATTCAAATTTCTCCAATTGTCAAAAAAATATCCTATATATAGCTGTTGTATGAACTTCCTATGGCCTAATAAGAAATAGTCTTTGCAGATGTAACAACTTGCAATGGACCCTTGAGCAACAGGGGTTTGGGGCACAGACCCCTGAGTAGTGAAAAATCTGCATATGAGTTTTGACTCCCTCCAAGCCCACTGTTGACTAGAAGGAATCCTCTCCAGTAACATCAGTCATTAACACATATTTTGTATGCTGTATTCATTATATACTATCGTCTTAAAGTAGGCGAAAGAAAAAATGTTAAGGAAATTATAAAATATATTTTGAGTCCTGTGCTGCATTTGTCAGAAAAAACGTATACAAGTATACCTATGCAGGTCAAGTGTGTTGTTTAAGGTCACGTAACCGTATTACACACTTTGTGGCTTAAAACACACATGCGTGTTCTCTTAACAGTTCTGGCGGTCAGAAGTACAAAATCAGTTTCACCAAGTGGAAAGCAAGACAGCTCTCTCCAAATGCTCTAGGGGGAGAATTCATTTCCAAACATTTCCTGAAAGCTTCTAGAGGGCCGTTTTTTTGCTCCTGGTCCCTTCTTTCCTTTTCAAAGCCAGCATCACATTATCTTCACATTTCTTTCTGTTTTTATCACCTCTTCCTCTCCAGGCCTTTCTGCTTTACTCTGATAAGGACCCTGATGGTTACATTTGGGGCTCCCCCAAATAACTGAGGATAATCTTCCTATTTCAAAAATCATGTCAGTAAAGTCCCCTTTGCCGTATAAGGTAATATTCCCAGATCCTAGGGATTTAGATGTGGACATATTTGGGGGCCATATTCAGCTTACCACAGCTGTTGACTACTGTTATGGGTTGAATTGTGTCCCCTAAGAAGAGATGTGGGAATCTGACTCCCAGTGCCTTAGCATGTGGCTTGTTTGGAAATAGGGTCTTTGCAAAGATGTCCAGGCATGTCTCTAAGATACTGTGGGTTTGGTTCCAACCACTGCAAGCGAGTCCAACGAAATTTTTGGTTTCCCAGCACATATAAAAGTTATGTTTACACTCTATTGTATTTTATTAAGTGTGCAATAGCATTGTCAAAAAAACCCCTATATATATATATGTATATATATATATATATATACACACCTTAATCACAACATATTTTATTGCCCAAAACTGCTAACAATCATCTGAGTTTCAGCAAGCTGTAATCACTGATCGCAATCACTGTAACAAACATAACAATGAAAAATTTTGAAAAACTGTGAGAATTACCAATAATGTGACAGAGACACTAAGTGAGCAAATGGTTTTGGAAAAATGGGGCTAACAGACTTGTTACACATAGGGTTGCTGCAAGCCTTTGTAAAAAATGTGATATCTACAAAGCACAATAAAATGACATATGCCTGTAATCAATTTAAAATGAAGTCATTAGGGTGGGCCCTACTCCACTGTGACTAGTGTCCTTCTGAAGATGTAGAATCACAGGAAGAAAACAGAGCCAGAAGTCAGTTATGCTGTCACGTGCCACAAAATAGCTGAGGCTACCAGAAGCTGAAAAATGAGGAAGGATTTTCCTTGAAAGCCTTCGGAGAGACAGGAACCTGGCAGCGCCTTCAGATTTCTAGCCTTCAGAACTATGGCAGAGTTTATGGTGCTTTGTTACGTCAGCCCTAAGAAACTAACGTAAATACTAAAATTTTACATAATAGAATTCTATTGTTTAAGTTTTTACATTAAATTTCAGATTTGTTTAAATCTCAGCCATTCCTTCTTGATGGGAACAGTAACCTCTGGCCCCGGTCAAATACTGATTTTTAACACTTGGGAGACTTACTCTATGCAGTTGGAGCCCCTCTATTTTTTCTTATCTACCCTATTTGGTCTCTGAGACCTTTCAGGACAAAGGGCCTAACTATCACCTTTTATGCTAGGAAATCATGTGTTATTATTTCTCAAATATTTCAAGATTCAAACAGGTTTAAATAAAACATGTCAAGCAAACGAGCTTTCCTCGAAGTCCCGAGGTACAGCAGTGCTCCGAGTTTGGCGGAACTCCATGAGTGGCTCAGAACTCTGATTCTCCCCTGGAGATGTACCTTCTTCCAGTGTTGTCTACAATTCTTTGCCTTCACACCCCAGAGCACTCCATTCTCCTTTGCTCTTCAAAGCAAAGACACTTCTTTCCCAAAAGATAAAAGGAATCTACGTTCCCTTACTCAGTTACTTCAATTTCTGAAATGTTTGTGCTAATGGAATTGGTTTAGATTCTTGAACTAATCAATGCGCAAAGGGGATTGGGATTACACTTCAACCAATCAGGCCAACCCTGTAAGATCGGTTTTCTGGGAAACATATGTTTCTCAGACATATGTTCTCAAATTTGCCTGCCCATTAGAGTCACCTGGAGAGCTTTTTAAACATCAAGCCATGTGCAGACTGTTAGATCCCAAACAACTTAGATCAGAATTTCTGGGGCTGTCATCCAAGCATCAGTATTTTTTTAAAGTTCTCCAGGTGATTACAATGGACCGTCAAATCTGAGAAACACGTAAAGGATTAGGTGGATTCCTTAATGAGAATCAGGATAGGGGCGCTTGGGTGGCTCCATCAGTTAAGCATCAACTTTGGCTCAGGTCATGATCTCACCATTCGTGAGTTTCAGGCCCACATCAGGCTCTGTGCTGACAGCTTGGAGCCTGGACCCTGCTTCGGATTTTGTGTTCCCTCTCTCTCTCTCTGCCCCTCCCCTCTTGCGCTGTGTGTGTCTCAAAAATAAACATTAAAAGATTAAAAAAAAAAAGAACCAGAATGCTATTAAAAAACAAGAAAAATAAATGCTTCAGTAAGCAATATATATTATAGGACTATCAACTACTAAGTTGTATTTCATGACAAACACGTAAGAATTAACATCTTGAAGAATACATTAAGGAAACATAAGGAGAAATAGTCTGGGAGAATACTTTCAGGTGACAGTCCCTTGTCCCCACTACTCTGTGTTTGTGTTCTTTTCCCTGAATCCTACATGCACTCTTAAAGTGCCAACTCCATATATCCAACTGAATATGAACTCTGGATCACTCTTCAGTGCCCCCAAACCCATACTTCCTCCCAGTATTCCATCCGAAATAACAGCACCAGATGTTCAAATCAAAAACTTAGGGAGTTTGCTCTTAACTAAATCTTATTCCTCACCAAAGCCTATCAATTTTACCTCCAAAATATAATCCCAATTCCAACATATTTAACCATCACCATTATTATCACTGTACTCCAACCCAACAGGTCTAGACTACCCAGTGGTTCTCGCATGTTAGCAACCATCAGAATCACCCAGAGGACCTGTTAACAGATTATTGGGGCCTGAAATTTTCACTTTTAATTGATTTTCAGGGAATACTGACAACTGCCCATCTGGAGACCAGACTTCCTAATCACTACTCTCCTCCACAACACTGCTATAGAGCCTTCTAATTGGTTTTCTTGCCTCTACTATGGACAACCTAGAATTTAGATCCCATAAGCAACTAGAGTAATTTTTTTTCTTAAAGGAGCAGCAGGCAAGTTTATTAGAGTATAAAATCACAAAGTATGAATAACATGAAAGCTCTCTTTACAGAATGGGCATTCACAATTTTTTTAAAACTAAGGTAGCTTTAACAATGTAAGGTTCTGGACATTGTATGATTAGCAGGCCCAGGTTCTGGAAACCCTTGAACATCTATAAAACCTCTTTCCTCCTCCCTTCCTTATCCAGGTTGGAAAACAGCAAAACTGCAACTATGGAGCATGTAGGTTACAGGTTAACCACACCTGAGCAAAAAGGGTTTATTACAGATAAGTGGCCTCTACATTAACTGAGGGCTCAACGACTCCAATTTGAGCAATATGTATTAATAAGTTGAGTGTACCTGTAAAGGAACACCGAATTGGGGCAGGAGAGGTGTGTAAGCCAGAAATTAACTACATCAAGATATCGAGGTTCAGAGGAAAAGCTTATTTATAGGAGCCAGGTGTGGTCTCAGAAGTATTGCTTCGCATGCTTGCAAACACATTGTTTCCCAGAGCAGAAAAAACGCCATTACAATAAACAGATCGAGTCTAACTGCTTTACAGCAAACCGCCCTTAGCACTAATTTCTAGAATCTTGAGTGTATTTACGTTAATTGCCATGCATCCCTAACCGTTTCACTGTTCAAGCTACCTAATTTTGGTGAATGAATATACGTACTCTACCTAGCTCTCCACTATATTGAAGAATCAGGTCCCGTCATGGGATCCTTTCTGGTCATCTAAAGGAAAAGGCTGACAGCGACACAAATGGGGTGGGGGTATCAAGATAAAAACGGTATTTTTAAAATAAGTAGAGAGAAAAACAGCTGCTTTCAGCGAGAAGGTGGAGGTCTCTGAAAAGAGCCTTTGGAGCCAAGCGGCGGGCGACCCGTGCGAGCGCCGTGTCCCGGCAGGGACTCACTTGGAGCTGGTGTGCTTGGTGACCGCCTTGGTGTCCTCGGACACGGCGTGCTTGGCCAGCTCGCCGGGCAGCAGCAGGCGCACGGCCGTCTGGATCTCCCGGGACGTGATGGTGGAGCGCCTGTTGTAATGCGCCAGGCGGGAGGCCTCGCCGGCGATGCGCTCGAAGATGTCGTTGACGAACGAGTTCATGGCGCCCGCGGCTTTGGACGAGATGCCGGTCTCGGGGTGCACCTGCTTGAGCACCTTGTACACGTAGATGGAGTAACTCTCCTTGCGGCCGCGCTTGCGCTTCTTGCCGTCCTTCCTCTGGGCTTTGGTGACCGCCTCCTTCGAGCCCTTCTTGGGCGCGGGAGCGGACTTTGCCGGCTCGGGCATCGCGGGAGGCGCAAGGGACGGACGCCGGTCGCCGGGGACGCGAACGGCACCGCGGGGCCGAGGCTACCGGAGGCGACATTTCCGGCACTCACAGAGGCCCTACGCAACTTAAGGCTGTGGTTACGCTGCGCGGGGATTCGCGAGTTTTCAGCGGCGCTGCCGCGAGGGGAACGAGATTATGGAAATGAGTGGATTCTGGCCGAGGCAGCCTATTGGTCGTCCGGACAAAGCCCTGCCTTAGCCAATCAAAGTGCTCGGTAGACAATCCGGGTTCTGTCTATAAAGGGCTGAAGCCGAGGCGCTTGCGGCGACTCCCTCGGCCGTCAAGCGGGAGCTGGTCTGTGTGTGAGGGTCGCCGTCATGTCTGGTCGTGGCAAACAGGGAGGCAAAGCTCGCGCCAAGGCCAAGTCGCGCTCGTCCCGCGCCGGCCTGCAGTTCCCGGTGGGCCGGGTGCACCGCCTGCTGCGCAAGGGCAACTACGCCGAGCGGGTGGGGGCCGGCGCGCCTGTGTACATGGCGGCGGTGCTGGAGTACCTGACGGCCGAGATCCTGGAGCTGGCGGGGAACGCGGCCCGCGACAACAAGAAGACGCGCATCATCCCCCGCCACCTGCAGCTGGCCATCCGCAACGACGAGGAACTGAACAAGCTGCTGGGCAAAGTCACCATCGCCCAGGGCGGCGTGCTGCCTAACATCCAGGCGGTGCTGCTCCCCAAGAAGACGGAGAGCCACCACAAGGCGAAGGGCAAGTGAGGCCGGCGTCCGGCAGCTCAGCCAGCCCTGGTCGCGAAGGGGCACCTTTGAAATCAAAGGCTCTTTTAAGAGCCACCCACCTTTTCAAATGAAGAGTTGGTAACAGTATCCGGTCTCCTCCGCTCCACATTGGCCAGTCGTCTGCCGCGCCCAGAGGCTGGGAGGTGGGGCGTGGGTTGCCGCCCACCGCTTCCTGAGCCCTCCACCATCTGTACATTCGGTTTGGTGGGTTGGAGGTTGCTCGGGCCTAAGTGAGGCAGGGAGAGGAACCGTGGAGCTCCTGGGTGTAGCCGCGGTCGACTACGGTAGTATTGCTAGGCGGCCCCCCTGGCCTTACTGTCAGGAGTGGGTGCCAAGTACGCGACTCCCCAGTTCTCGAGGCCTTTGCCCAACACACGTGCACCCCCAGTCGCCAGGGGAGCGGGTAGTTTCCGGGAGTATGGCGGCCCTGACTGGCTTAGCCGAGTCGGCTGTCTTAAAGGTGAGGCGGCGGGACCTTGCGATCGAGTCGGGGGAGACCGACAACTTTCCGATGCGAAAAGCGACAAGGCGGGAAAAAAGGATCCACCAGGCCGACGAGGGTGCTCTTAGAAGGGAACGAGGCGCTTTGGGGGGCGGGGCGAAAACAAGATTAGAGGTTGACTTGGGGAGACAGCGAGAAGAACTGGACAGTGGGTAAAGGGTGAAGGGCTGGGGAGAAAGACGCAGACACAGTCGCGATCAAACGAGCCCCTCTTGCGCCCGCCCGGCCCGGTGGCCCGCGGAAAAGAAAGGACTAACAAGGTAGGAGAAAGATTCGGCCAACTGGAGAGCAGACAAGCGAGGCGGGTGGGCGGGGCAGGGAGGATTCTGCCCACGCCAGTCAGTGATGGCAGGGCGGGTGACGTCACCGCCAATGGCCATGCAGCGCGGGACTTTCAATTCTCGCCCCGCCCAACCGTTTAAGCCGGTGCCTATAAAGACTGCTGCGGCGGGCCGAGGCCCCGTTCGTGTCGCCGCCGCTACGCCGGGAAGCTCGCGTCTTGGTTCGCTATGGCCCGCACCAAGCAGACCGCCCGCAAGTCGACCGGCGGCAAGGCCCCGCGCAAGCAGCTGGCCACCAAGGCGGCCCGCAAGAGCGCGCCGGCCACGGGCGGCGTGAAGAAGCCGCACCGCTACCGGCCGGGCACGGTGGCCCTGCGCGAGATCCGGCGCTACCAGAAGTCCACCGAGCTGCTGATCCGCAAGCTGCCGTTCCAGCGGCTGGTGCGCGAGATCGCGCAGGACTTCAAGACGGACCTGCGCTTCCAGAGCTCGGCCGTGATGGCGCTGCAGGAGGCGAGCGAGGCCTACCTGGTGGGGCTGTTCGAGGACACGAACCTGTGCGCCATCCACGCCAAGCGCGTCACCATCATGCCCAAGGACATCCAGCTGGCTCGCCGCATCCGCGGGGAGCGGGCTTAAGTGCGCGCTCGGCCCGAGGCTCCATCCTCTCCAAAGGCTCTTTTCAGAGCCACCCACGACGGCACCTGAAGGAAGCTGTGCTACTTGTCCGACGCTCCCGTACTCCCCCCTCCCCCCCCCACCCCCACCCTTCCGGTACAAAGCGGGTTCCGTCCCCCCTGGATGGGTTGGGCATTAGTATGAAGCTGACGGGTCTCCCTGCAGGTAGGTCGTGAGACCAGGCGCCTAGCCTAGTGGTCTTGTCAGCTGCCTTTCTCCGGGGTGGCCAGAGTCCCCCTCGGTTTTGCTTCTGCGTCCTGAGTTGCGTGCTTCTTGCTGGGTCGTCTCTAGGTGCCCCGCTGGGACCCAGGGTTGCTAGGTGTCTAGACCGAAGACGGGCTTTCGAGCTCCAGAACGGGCCTAGGCGACCAGGAGTCCCTAGGGGACGCCGCACGCTCACCGCCCACAGCGCGCCCGGGCTGGCTTCTCCCGCAGCGGGGAGCTGGGCACCCACCCCGGTGCGCCGGCGCCCTCCCCACCCCCGTCGGAAGGGGCCCCAACAGGCGTGGCGCTCTGGCTGGGGTGTGGGTCTGAAGCTCGCCAGCTTCCTGCCAGGTCATTTTTGGGGTCCCCGACCTCCGCCTGCACGTCGGGGGTCGGTAGCGCCTAGGCTTCCCCGGCGCGGCACCTGTAGCGGGTGCCATTCATCCCCTTCACCCAGTTTGTCAAAACTCCCTTGCACGCCGGAGCGGTTTTGCCAGAGGTCTTGCGCTCTCGACAGGCTCACTGCCCCCGATCTTGCCCGCCCTTCCTCACCTCCTCCTGGCCCCCACTTTTTTTTTTTTTTTTTTAATGCCAAGGAACCTAAGGAAGGTAGGTAGTACGGGCGGCTCCAAGCAGGAATAGACAGGACAAAGAGGCTCTGGCTTGTGTGGCCCAGCATTGAGCTCTGCCAGTCCGATGGCTTTCGCCAAAGCAGCGGCGGTGGGGAGGAAGACGGGCCACGCTGCCTAAGGCCTCCTTCCCACGAGGCCACTCCGCGGGAGCTCTGCCTGGGCGGTGTCCGTCCCAGCTCCCGGCCGCAGCAAAAGACTCGCGGTGCTTCCAGGACAACCTCTGCCCACACGCAGAGACATAGGAGGAGTTTTGTGCAGATATACTTGAATTGTCCAGCGCGGGGCGCTCACTAGTTCAAGCTCTCGGGCGGCTGGAACCAACGGAAGGCAGGGCGCGCCCTGCTCCCTTCCCCTGCTTGCCCGCGTCTGTGCGGCGCCCGGAATGTGTGCGGGCGGAGACGAGTTTCTCTCGAGGGGCGACTCTTCTACCAGATGAAACGGACGTCTTCTCGCCTCTCAGGGGTCTTAGAAATGAGTCTGTTGCACTAGAAGAGGGGGCGGGGCCTTGGAGAGCTGGCCTGACACAGGCAAGAACTCATACCAGCAAGTGCGCGTCTCAGATGACACCTCTTCTTATCCCTGATCGTCGTTTATTTACATCTGGAGGAGACCAGAGTTGGTGGTTTTGCTCACACAGAGATTGGGGGAAATTCACGGAGGGGAATAGAAACAGGCAGAAATACTTTGAAAACTTTTCTGCCCTTTGCAAGGAATGTGGGGAGAAACAAAGGGCGGAGGGGAGACAACCTTTTCTTCTGGCAGGGGGGCCCAGTTTTCAGCCCCAGAGTCACAGACATTCTCAGAATGGGTCCCGTGACCAGCTGAATTGTGTCCCCCTCCCCTCCCCCTGCACCGCCCCCCCCCCCCGAATGTGACTGAATTTGGAGTTGGGGCCTTCAAAGAGGCATTTAAGGTAAAATGTCATTAGGATGTGCCCTAATGCTACAAGAGTGGTGTCTTTTTTTATAAGGAGATCAGGACACAGTCAACACAGAGGGACAATCAAGAGAGGACAAGGCGAGAAGGCACCATCTGCAGCCCAAGGAGAGGCCTCAGAGGAAACCAAACCTGAGGACATCTTGATCTTGGACCTCTTTAAAAACATGTCTTTAAAGTTTATTTATTTTGAGAGAGAAAAGAGTGAGGGCGAGTGGGGGTGGGGAGAGAATGCCTAGCAGCCTCCATACAGCACAGAGCCCAGCGAGGGCCTGGAACCCACAAACGGTGAGATCATGACCGGAGCCAAAGTCTGGCACTTAACCCCCGGTGCCCCTCGATCTTGGACTTCTAGCCTCTAGAACTGGGAGTAGATACATGTCTGTTGTTGAAGCCCCGCAGTCTGGTGTTTGGTGAGGGCAGCCCTAGCAAATCCATACAGGCTCCGTGGTCTGTGCCCAGGGCCTCGCGCCCTGCTCAGACCAACAGTATGTGATGGGACCCCCTGTGACTCAGTCATAAGCAGAAGCAGCAGTGACTCGGAGCTCTGCGGGGATGATACCTTTGCACCCAGCATCTCTTGTCCGTTGACATTCGTTTCCATAAGCGCAGCCTGAATCCTCAGAGGGAGAATT
>PISW01014759.1:0-19729 GCA_004023785.1 Mungos mungo | reverse complement strand
GTCAGGATGAAATAAAAAAATGCTATAACTGAGCTGCAATCTCAAATGGATGCCATGGTGGCAAGGATGGATGAGGCAGAGCAGCAAATCAGCAATAAAGAGGACAAACTTATGGAGAATGTTGAAGCAGAAAAAAAGAGGGAGAGTAAAGCAAAAGAGCATGATTTAAGAATTAGAAAAATCAGTTACTCATTAAAAAGGAACATTAGAATCATAAAGGTCCCAGAAGTTGAAGAGAGAGAAATCGGGGTAGACGGGTTATATGAGCAAATCATGGCAGAAAACTTTCCTAACCTGGGGGAAGACGCAGACATCAAAATCCAGGAAGCACAGAGGATTCCCAAAGGATTCAACAGAAACCAACCATCAACAAGGCATATCATTCACAAAATACTCAGGCAAGGAAAGAATCATGAAAGCAGCAAGGGGAAAAAAATCCTTAACCTACAAAGGAAGACAGATCAGGTTTGCAGCAAACCTATCCACAGAAAATTGGCAGACCAGAAAGTAGTGGCAGGATATATTCAATGTGCTGAATTGGAAAAAATATGCAGCCAATAATTCTTTATCCAGCATGGCTGTTATTCAAAATAGAAGGAGAGAGAAAAAGTTTCCCAGACAAACAGAAATTAAAGGAGCTAGTGACCACTAAACCAGCCCTGCAAGAAACTTTAAAGGGGACTCTCTAAGGGGAGAAAAGTCCAAAAAAAAAAAAAAAAAAAAAAAAAAAAAAAAAAAAAAAAAAAAAAAAAAAAAAAAAAAAAAAAAAAAAAAAAAAAAAAAAAGACCAAAAGCAACAAAGAATAGAAGGGACCAGAGAACACCACCAGAAACTCCAACTCTACAAGAAACATAATGGCAATAAACTCATAACTTTCAGTGCTCGCTCTAAATGTCAATGGACTAAATGCTCCAATCAAAAACATAGTGTGACAGAATGTATAAGAAAATAAGACCTATCTATATGCTGTTTATATGAGACCCACTTTAGACCTAAAAACACCTTCAGATTGAAAGTAAAGAGATGGAGAGCCATCTATCATGCTAATGGTTGCCAAAAGAAAGCCGGAGTAGCCATACTTATTTCAGACAATCTAGACTTTAAAATGAAAACTGTAACAAGAGATTAAGAAGGACTTTATATCATAATTAAGAAGTCATAACAATTGTAAACATTTAGGCTCCAAATGTGAGAGCACCCAAATATATAAATCAATTAATCACAAATATAAAGAAACTCATTGATTATAATATCATAATAGTAGGGGAATTCAACACCACACCCACTTACAGCAATGGACAGATTATCTAAACAGAAAATCAACAAGGAACCATGGCTCTGTATGACTCACCGGGCCAGATGAACTTAACAGATATATTCAGAGCATTTCATCCTAAAGCACAGGAATATACATTCTTCTCCAGTGCATACAGAGCATTCTCCAGAATAGACCACATACTGGAACACAAATCAGCCCTCAACAAATACAAAGATCGAGATCATACCGTGAATATTTTCAGACCACAATGCTATGAAACTTGAAATCAACCACAAGAAAAAAATTGGAAAAATAAAAAATAGTTGGAGACTAAAGAACACCCTACTAAAGAATGAATGGTCTAACCAAGAAGTTAAGGAGGAAATTAAAAAGTACATGGAATCCAATGAAAATGATAACACCACAACCCAAAATCTCTGGGATGCAGCAAAGGCAGTCATAAGAGGAAAGTGTATGGCAATCCAGGCCTTTCTAAAGAAGGAAGAAAGTTCTCAGATACACAACCTAACCTTACACCTCAAAGAGCTGGAAAAATAACAGCAAAAAGAATCCAAAACCAAAAGAAGACAGGAAATAATAAAGATTAGAACAGAAATCAATGCTATTGAAACAAACAAACTGACTAACAAAACAGTAGAACAGATCAATGAAACCAGAAACTGGTACTTTAACAAAATTGATAAACCACTAACCAGTTTGATCAAAAATAAAAAGGAAAGGACCCAAATAAATAAAATCAATAATGAAAGAGAAATCACAACCAACACAGCAGAAATATAAACAATAGTAAGAGAATATTATGAGCAGTTATATGTCAATAAAATGGGCAATCTAGAAGAAATGGACAAATTCCTAGAAACACAAAAACTACCCAAAGTGAAACAGGAAGAAATAGAAAATTTTAACAGACCCATAACCAGTAAACAAATCAAATTAGTAATAAAAAATCTCCCAAAAAACAAGAGTCCAGGGTCAGATGGCTTTCCAGGGGAATTCTGCCAAACATTTAAGGAAGAGTTAACATCTATTCTCTTGAAGCTGTTCCAAAAAATAGAAATGGAAGGAAAACTTCCAAACTCTTTCTATGAAGCCAGCATTACCCTGATTCCAAAACCAGACAAAGACCCCACTAAAAAAGAACTATAGGCCAATCTCCCTGATGAACATGGATGCAAAAATTCTCAACAAGATATTAGCCAACCAGATCCAAAAATACGTTAAAAAAATATTCACCACGACCAAGTGAGATTTATACCTGGGGTGCAGGGCTGGTTCAATATCCATGAAACAATCGATGTGATTCATCACATCAATAAAAGAAAGGACAAGAACCACACAATCCTCTCAATAGACCCAGAGAAAGCATTTGATGAAATACAGCATCCTTTCCTGATAAAAGCCCTTAAGAAAGTAGGGATTGAAGGATCATGCCTCGAGATAATAAAAGCCATATATGAAAGACCCAACTCTAATATCATCCTCAATGGGGAAAAACTGAGAGCTTTCCCCCTAAGGTCAGGAGCAAGACAGGGATGCCCACTCTCACCACTGTTATTCAACATAGTATTGGAAGTCTTACCCTCAGCAATCAGACAACACAAAGAATTAAAAGGCATCCAAATAGTCCAAGAGGAGGTCAAACTTTCACTCTTCACAGATGACAAGTATTGGCAAAGATGTGGAGAAAAAAGAACCCTCTTGCACTGTTGGTGAGAATGCAAACTTGTGCAACCACTGTAGAAGGCAGTATGGAAGTTCCTCAAAAGTTTAAAAATAAAACTAACCTACACTGTTGGTGGGAATGTAAACTGGCACAGCTGCTCTGGAAAACAGTGGGGAGGTTCCTCAAGAAACTATCAATAGAACTCCCCTATGCCCCAGCAATAGCACTGCTGGAGATTTACCCAAGGGATGCAGAAGTGCTGATGTACCTCAATGTTCACAGCAGCACTTTCTACAATAGGCAAATCATGAAAAGAGCCTGAATGTCCATCAACTGATAAATGGATCAAGAAGATGTGGTATATATATACAATGGAGTACTACATGGCAATGAGAAAATGAAATCTGGCCATTTGTAGGAAAGTGGATGAACCTCGAGGGTGTCATGCTAAGTGAAATAAGTCAGGCAGAGAAGGACAGATACCATATGTTTGCATTCATAGGTCTAACAGGAGAGACCTGGCAGGGGACCATGGGGAGGGGAAGGAGGAAAAAGAGTTAGGGAGAGGTAGGGAGGCAAATAATGAGAGACTCTTGAATACTGAAAACAAACTGAGGGCTGAAGGGGGAGGGGGAAAAGTGAAGGGGGAGTGATAATGGAGGAGGGCACTTGTGGGGAAGAGTACTGGGTGTTATATGGAAACCAACTTGACAAGAAACCATATAAAAAAATAAAACTAGCCTACAATCCAGCAATTGCACTGCTGGGCACTTACTCTAAACTTACAAAAACACTAATTCAATAGGATACATGCACCCCCATGTTTATAACAGCATTATTTACAATAGCCAAATGTCCATCGACAGGTGAATGGACAAAGATGTGAGGTGTGTGTGTGTGTGCGTGTGTGCGTGTGTGTGTGTGTGTGTGATGGAATATTATTCAGCCATAAAAAATGAAATCGTGCCATTTACAGTGATCTGGATGGAGCTAGAAAGTACCATGCCAAGTGAAATAAGTCAGTCAGAGAAAGACAAATACCATATGATTTAACTCGTCTGTGGAATTTAAGAAACAAAACAAACAAGCAAAGGAAAAAGAGAGAGAGACAAAAAACAAGAAACAGACTTTTAACTAGAGAGAAGAAACTGATGGTTACCAAAGGGGAGGTGGATGGAGGAATGGGTGAAATGGGTAAAAGAAGAAAGAAGAAGAAGAAGAAGAAGAAGAAGAAGAAGAAGAAGAAGAAGAAGAAGAAGAAGAAGAAGAAGAAGAAGAAGAAGAAGAAGAAGAAGAAGAAGAAGAAAGGAAGGAAGGAAGGAAGGAAAGAAGGAAGGAAGGGAAATTTGGGACCCAGAGACAGACCAACACACAGAGAAGACAATGTGAAGACACACAGGGTGGAGACGGCCAGAGGACTGGCCACAGAACCCCAAGCATGGCCGGCAAGCAGCAGAAGGTAGAAGAGGTGAGGAAGGATTCTCCCCAGAGCCATCACACAGAGCATAGCCTGCTGACACCTTGATTTCAGACTTCTGGTCCCCAGAACTGTGAGACAAGAAGTTTCTGTTTTCAGGCACCCTGACTGCGGTACTTCATTACTGCAGCCCCAACTGCTAAACTGATGGGTCAGAGCCATGTAATGGGTTAAACGTAGTACCTCCTTTGTAGTTTGGATTTTTACTTCGTGTACACATACTCTCTTTCTTGAAAGAGGGTCTTCCCCTGGCATCTGAGGTATGTGCTCTGGTTTCCCCCTACCCCTCGGCCATTCCTTCCAGGCCTCCCCTGCAGGAGCTGGGCATGCCCTGGGCTGTGCCCTGAGTTCTCCTTATGGCACTGCCTGCTCTCCTTTCCAGGGTGAGCTCACGGCTCTCAGACCGCCTGTAGTCTGACAACTCCCATGGGTGTCTCTTGTTCCAGCTCCTCTGAAAGGCAGGCTGAGTCCCATTTCGACTTGGTATCCTCAGGTGATGTTAAATAGACATCCCAGACTTGTCCAAAACAGAACTGATTTCTGTGTTAGGCCCCACTGACAAAGCAGCCTTCCACCAATTGCTGAAGCCCAGACCAGCCCGATTCTTTTTCCCTCTCACCCATCCACGGCATCAGCCAGGCCTGCTGGCACTTCCTGCAGAGCGCACCCCAGACAGGTCCACTTCTTTCCGTGGCTCCTGAAACCACCGGGTCAGTGCTGCTGTTGACTCTCACCTGGGGTTACTGCCTCAGCCCCCTGCCCCGTCTCCCTGCTCCCCACCAATCAGTCCTATATGTCACAGCTGGAGGGATCCCTTCATAACACACACGTCAGGTTACGTCTGTGCTTTAACCCCCTTGGGACCTCTGTTAGGAGTTGGATTGTGTCCTCTTCCCCAGATTCATATGGTGAAGGCCTAACCTCTAGTCCCACAGAATGTAACATCTGGAAATAGGACTATTGCAGATGTCATTTGTTAAGATAAGGTCACCCTGGAGTAGAGTGGGCCCTGATCCAATATGACTGATGTCGTCATAAGAAGGGAAGTTTGGGGCGCCGGGGTGGCTCAGTCGGTTAAGCAGCCAACTTCAGCTCAGGTTGTGATCTCACCATTCATGAGTTTGAGCCCTGTGTCAGGCTCTGTGCTGACAGCTTGGAGCCTGGAGCCTGTTTCAGATTCTGTCTCTCTCTCTCTCTCTCTGACCCTACCCTGCTTGTGCTCTCTCTTTCTCTCTCTCAAAAATAAATTAGCATTAAAATATTTTTTTAAAAAAATAAGGGAAGTTTGGGGGTCCCTGGGATAAATGGGCTGGGTTAAACCCTGGCCTCAGTCGGTTAAACGCCCCACTCTTGGTTTCAACTGGAGTCATGACCTCACAGTTCATGGGTTCGAGCCTTGCATCAGGCTCTATACTGACTGCACAGAAACTATTTGGGATTCTCTCTCCCTCTCTCTCTCTCTGCCCTTCTCTCTCTCTCTCTCTCTCTCTCTCTCTCTCTCTCTCTCTCTCTCAATAAATAAATAAACTTTTAAAAAGGGAGGGAAGTTTGGACACAGAGATGTATGCACAGGGAGATGAAGGCCGAGGCCAGGGTGACATGCCTGCAAGCCAAGGAATGTCGGTTGCCACAGCCACCAGCTGCCAGGGGAGGGGCCCGGAACAGATCGTTCCTTCCCCACCCCCTTCAGAAGGAGCACAGCCCTGCCAACACCTCAGTTTTGGACTTCTGATCTCCAGAATTGTGAGACAAGAGATTCCATTGTTCTAAGCCACTCGGGTTGTGCTAATTTGTTATGGTGGCCCTGAAAGAGAAACTCTGTCTGATCACCTGTGGTTGCAGCAGTGGGTTCAAGGAGAAAGAAGTCAGTGGTGACCCCTAGGAAGGCTCCTCAGAGGAGGAGGACCTTGTTGATGGAGGCGAGGATGGGGAGGAGCTGCTGGAGTGACTTCCTCAGGAGGAGGATGGCAGCAGGAGGGTGGTGAGGACATGGGTGGGCGAAAGCACTCAGGAAGGGGAGGGGAAGGGAACAAGAGGACAGAAGGAGATGACTGAGCACCCAGGCCTTGGACACATCTGTGCTGGAGATGGGAGGTAAGAGGCGCTTGCCAAGGCTGGACAGGGCTGGATTGGGCCCAGGACATTGTGTTTTGCTGACAAGCAATATAACGGGGTGGCTGGCGGCCAGGAGAAGGGGTGCCCGTCGGGAAGAGCCAGGTGAAGGCTGCCAGGTTCCTCCTCGAGGCCCACGCCCCACTCAGGCATCCCTAGCCCAGGAGCCTGAGAAGGCATGTGGCTCTGGGTCCCCAGAAAGGACACATGGGAGAGTCAGAGGCCATTCAAGTCTGGCCAGGGCTCTATAGACCCACTGATGCCGGGCCCAGAGAGGGCACCACAGAATCCCAGAGAGTGTTCAAGGCTCCATTTCACCGAAAGGGGAGACTGGGATGAGAGATGCAATGAGCCACAGGGTGCAGAATGTGGGAGAGGCCAAGGGGGAGGGGAGGAGGAAAAGAAGAAGAGGGAGAGAGAGAGAGAGAAAGAGGAGGGAGGGGCCAGATAGAAGGAACAGAGAGCAGAAAGGGGAGGGCAGAGGAGTGGAGGAATGAGAAGGAGCTGGAAACATCTTCCCCAACTAAGGCCCATCATGGTGCCTAAAATGCCACTATTAGAGGGAAGTCACTAAGAATCCGGACCGCATAGACAGTGCCTGGGAAGAGGGTGTCGTTCTCAGTACTAATAAGGTGGCAGTTCCGGGTGTCGTCACATTGGGAGTCCGTGCCAAGTGATGGCACGGTTCAGGTCAGTGAAACGGCCCTTTAGACCAAGCCAAGCCACTGCCCCACCCTGTCCGGGGTGGGGGGTCAGACTTCGGCCCCCCTACTTCCCTCCATCCTCCTCATTTGCAGTCAGCCCGCAGGTAGGCCTCCAGACAACGCCCTGCCTTCTTTGGGTGGGTTTGGGCCAAGGAGGTCCCAGGCCTCAAGATTACATTTACAGGTACTTTCTTCCTCTCCTCCACCCCATTCCCTCTTTGGAGAAGAGCTGCCCAAGGTCTGGGTCCAGGGCCCCAGGAGCCCCCACTGCTCCCGGTGTTTTGAGCTCAGAGCAAGACACAGTCCAGGACACGGCAGTCTGAATGGCATCTACAAGGACCAGCACAAGTCCCCCGCTTTTGCCTCCAAGATCCCTTCCTACCGCACCCAAGCCATCCCAGGAGCAGGTCTCAAGGGAGCGAGACTCTGAAGCCCACAGTTTTGTTTCTGCCTTTTCTCCTCCCTCTCTCTCTGGGGACAAGTGAGTGGCAGAGGGAACCCCTGAAAGGTCAGACCAGAAACCCTTGTCATCCTCTGCTAACCCAAGCTCAGGCCCCATGACCATGGAACCCCTAGAGGGCCCAACCCTTGTCCTTTAGGGGAAGACACTGAGGCCAGAGATGAACTGAGCTGCCCCATGGCGCACAGTTGTTTCACCGAATTTTTAGAATCCGGGGCTCCCGAAACCCCATCTTGCGCCCATTTGGCTACAGCAGTGGCACCTTTCCTGGTTCTGTGATGTCCGACAGCACTGGGACATGCTCAGGGCACAAAGCAGGGGCGGTGTAGTACAGAAATGACCAGAACAAGAGTCAGAGCAGAGACTTCAGGTTTTTGTCTCTGTTATGAAAGGAATGCCTGGACGTTTGGGGGGAGGTGACCTGGGGTTGGAGGGGCACATCCCAGGGTAAGGACAGACCCTAACATTGGCTGAGCATCTGCTATAAGCCAGGGACCGTGCGGCAGCGTTCAGTCTAACCCTCCAGCCCTGACAAGTCCAAATTCTTATTCTCTTTCTGGAGAGGAAGCAAGCTCAGAAAGGCTAACTTGGATGCACCCCAAGGCCCTGGCTCTTCTCCCAAATATAGCTGGGGAGAGAAGGAGAGGGTAAGGGGCATGAGCTGAGCTCTTGACAAAGGATACCCCAACCTGTGCCCTCCAGGAAATAGCCCTCCCTCGGGCCTGGGCAGACCCAGGAGAAGAGGCGAGGTGGGGATTCACTCACCCTGCCCGGCAGCAGCCTGGCAAGACAGGAGTTGAAGGACAAGGGGCAGCAGGCAGAGCGTTATGGTCGTCAGTCTTGACATGGGAGCTCCGAGGACAGCGCACCTGCTATTCACCCTCTCAGGAACACACGAAGTGAATGTCAGCCAAGGAACCCCAGTAATAAATGGGCCCCAGAGCCCTTTGATCGCTGAGACATTGGAAACCTGGGGCCAACCCACCTGAGTCAATGTGTGAATCCTGTCCTGACTGGGGGTGCGGATTTTATTTCAGGACAAAGGGCAGAAAGAGGGGAGCCCCTCCCTTGCCAGGCTCACAGGCCATCAGATTTGTCGCCCCAGTAGAAGTACAGCACAGGGCCCTGATGTAGCCTGGGAGAACCGAAAAGACCCCTCAAGAGAGGTTCCTACCCCTGGAGAGGAGAGGGGCACCGGTCGATCCCCTCCAGCCCCCAGGTAAGGAGACTCCCCCTCTCTTCTTCTCAAGCTCTCATTACTGGCCCTGGTGCCCCCCACCCAGGACATGGGGTGCAAGTCCTGGCCACACCTAGGCCAGTGCCCAGCTCCAGGACGGCCACATTCTCAGATCTGTGGGCCCTGAGATCTATCCGTGAGCTCACAGGTGAGCAGAAGCTTCCATTGTCATCCAGAGTGACCTTGCTCTACGCCAAGGTCAACAGAGTCAAATCCTCACTGCGTCGCCTTTTGTGGGCTCTCACCCGTCACTCCCTGGACCTGAGGCCCCCAAGGTCTGACCCGAGGCTCGTCTGCCACAGTGACCTCAGACAGAGGCAGGCCTGATCCTGCCCTGGCCCACGGCAGGCAAGGGGCTCCGTGCTCCACGTTCTCCATGTGGTCACAAGAAGGGGCTGAGAGTGCTGGGTGTCGCATGTCCAGATTTGGCACCTAATCCTGGGAGGAGTGCTCTCTCCAAGAAGGGCTCCCTGGAACTCCAGGCCCCCGCGGAGGAGGGAAAGAAATCACTCGCAGTTCTCTAGTTTAAGCCTAGCTCTTTTATTGGGAGGGAAATTCCAGAGTGGGGAGTTGCTGGAGAAAACAAAGATGTCAGGATGTCTGGGCAGCCCTTGGGCTCCTGGATGGAGAGTCAGGAAGCAGAGTGGGGCTTACAGCAGGGCCCGGACCAAACCCACCAGTTCTGAGCCGACCACCTCAGGCCCTGACGTCAGTTTCCTTTTGACCAACAGGGGAGGTGGGGAGAAGCGCTGTCCTGGGCTCTCTGTCTGCCGCTGTCTTGTCCAAATCTGGATGAGCGGTGGGAGCCTCCGTCTTACTCACTGAGTAGTTGTCATGACCCTGGGCCTCTGGATGTGGAGCTGGGGGTGGGAAAAAAGAGGTGAAGCCCAGGGGCCTTCGGCAGTGGCCATACCTAGTGGAAATACCTGCCTCTAGACCAAGGGTGCCCACCCTCCCCAGGCAGCCCCAGGGTGCTGGGGGCAGGGCTGGGGGGAAGGGAATAGCTCCTGGCTGGGGACGAGCCCCTGAGTCACCTCCGTAGTAGGGTCAACGTTCTCCAGGGATGGATGGAAGTGGCTGTAGACGTTTTCAAGGGCAAATCTGTCCTCCTTCAGATTCTCATCTGCAGAAAAAGGGGCTGAAAGTGAGCTTGGGGGGTTGGCCCTGTGTGACAGGAAGACACAGGAGAAACACAGCCCCTTTACACGCCTGGGGGTCAAAAGTCATGGCCACGGGCAGGCTCAAGGGTGACCTGGGCGAGAGTGGAACAGGAGGAAGGCACTGCTCGAGGGTCACCGGCACACACTGCCTCACAGCCACGGGAACCACAGCAGGCAGAAACCAGCAGTGCCCAGAATCTTCTCTTGAAGTGGATATGTTTCCAGCCACCATTTCCCCAGTCCTGCACACCCGCCACTCCTCGGCCTCCAAGCCACAGGCTCCAGGCTCTCCAGGCACTTCCACAACCACTCTTCTCTCTGTCTCCTTCAAGGTCATCCCAGGGACCCTGCCCCTCACTCTGCTCTCTTCCACACCTGCATTCTTCCTGATGCCTCCCAGCTGCCCACTAACTGAGACCTCTCCCCAGGCTTCAGACAGACCAGCGCTGGTGGGGCCTCTGTACCCCCATCCACCGGCCCCGGTACTCAGTGTGCCCCCATCTGCTGCCTCTCCCCCAACCAGGCAGCGCCCGTCCCCCCATCCGGGCCTGCTTCCTTCTCCAGCCTGCGAGCAACAAGCCTGGCCCAGCGCACTGGCATCTAAACTATTTCTGCTATCCACTCCTCCCCACCCCCTGGCCCCCCCAGCCTCATCATCCTTCACCTGCATCACAGCAGGGCCATCACCTTGGTTTCCCCACTTTAAGGATGCCCCCCTAATTCCTCCTGAGTGAGCTGCTTGAAATGCATATCTGGCCCCCCTCCCTTAAAAGCCCCTCCAGTGGGTCCCTCCATTGCGGCCCACAGAGATCTCCACGACCTCAGTGGGATCTGGGTTCTGGAAGCAGGAAGCACGGACTTACGCACCAGCTCGCAGCGCTGCCCTAGCCCACAGGCTGGCTCAGATGACAGCCCCTCTGCAGCCTTTTCTGATCCTGCCCTGCCCTGGCTGGCCCGGGCAGATTTCTGTGCCCCTGGAGCCCTGGGCATGGCCACGCTCTCCCACTAACTGTGAGTGCATCTGAGGCTCTCACAGGGGGTGGTCTCTGGGGACAGGATCCGGCTCTCTGCCATCCCTGTAGCCCCTCCACAGTGTCTGTCAGGAGTAACTGGGAGGGAAGGACTTGCCCAGGGACAGGGAGATCCTTCATCTCCGTGGACCACGGGACATGGCGGTTTTCCACGGCAGCTGGGAATCAAAAGAGCCCAAACACATGGGAAGTTCCATGGAGGGGCAGCGTTTGAACCAGATCTTGGAGACAGAGTGGGATTGGGACTTGCAGAGCCCCCAGTGAGGGGAACCTTCCAGACAGTGGTGCAGTACTTGCAAAGGCGTGGGGGAGGGAAAGGGTGGGCGTGGGGAGGAGCAGAGAAAAGACAAGAGTTGGCAAGGACCCCATGGGGTCTCAGGATCGGGGGGCTGCAGAGAAGCTGGCTGAGCCTGAGGGCGCAACACATAAAAAACCAGCTGGCAGGACCCACGCAGCACCCACAGCCACACTGTATCTGGCTGCGGTGTCTTCTCGGCCTTTCTCCGCCCGCCCACCAGCTTTGCCCCCACCCTTGCCTCTGGTGAGAAGTACCTTCCCAGATGCCTGTGTTCCGGAAGCTGCCAGGAATATCTTCTTCTTGCCACTCTCGAGACATATTGTATTCTTGCCTGCCAACAGAAACATCCTGAGCAGCTGGCAGCAGGGAGGTGGAGGAGGGAGCCTAGAGGACCCTGCCCTTTGGCATCTGGAAAGTGTTGTCACAGCCAAGCCCTGGGTCAGGGAGGGGCCCCAGTGTGGTGGCAGAAAACAAAATGTCACCACAGCCTGCCCCTCCCCCCCCCCTTCCAAGGGATTTCCATTATCTGTGAGATGGGAGCCCTGGACTAGAATCAGACCAACTCCCTCGGCTGCTGGAGGTGCGTGCCCCATGGCTCCTCAACCTTCTCAGGTAGATTTACCCCCATTTTACAGCGGGGAAAACATTGCTGGACAGCTCATCCCCAGTGGTGCTCTGTGGCAGCCAAAGTCATAACACGAGGTAATATCATTACATAATCCAGTTTCGGGACACAAGTGTTTGGTCACATCTCTCTGCCAAACGATCAGATCGGATCAGCGGGCTACCCTGTGCTATTAACCAGAGCTGAGTGGGGCTGGGTCTCCAGCAGACTTCCAAATGCTGAGGAGGAGGAGGAGAGCCTTGGGGTCTTGTGATCCCCTTTCCCCGGGCCCGGCTCCAAAAGCTCACCTGTGCAGTTTTCTCTCGGATCGGCCAAACAAGACGGTCACGACCACCACCATGACCACCAGCAATGCTCCCACGGCCCCCACGCTCCCGTACACCAGGCTCTTGCTGGTGCTCAATGCACACGTCTCTCCCCAGTACCAGTGTGTGTCCGAGGTTGGGCATCTGGGGACACACACAAGCTCAGAGCAGTCCACCAACATCCCTCACACCCAGTCTCGCAGAAGAAAAAAAATCAATGCCAAGGCATAGAAAATGGATCTCCCTCCAAGGAAGGGCAGGCACTGGTTAGGAGGGACCCATTTTAGGAGTCTTCCCAAGACTAAGGGGCAGAGAGGAGGTGGGGGTTCAGTATTGCAGAACAGGACTCAGAATCTGAGTTTTGGAGGCCTCATCCCAGACGCATGATGTCCACCCATCTAATCTCTAGCAGGCACCTTGACTGGCTTGTTACCATATTTATATTTGATGCTTTAATTTATGCTCTCCTGAACTTAGTGCCCCACCTATATATAGCTAGAGGTGATATAATGGCACTGTGGCTGGGATATTGAAGGGAAAATGAAAGATAGAGCTAGAGGTCTATAGATACAGATTTGGGAATTGGTGACTAGAACTTTCCCAGGACGGGGCTTGCTCAGTCCTAGAATGCCCACATCTATAACCTCCACCTCCTCCTCTGGTGGGGGTGGAGGGGTGAAGGGACACCTGAGTAGAAGGAAGAGAAATGGGTGGGGAAGGACCTGTCTTGTGAACTGTGCCCAACTCCCTCTTTGTCCTCCCCTCCCCTGTCCCTACCCCATGACTATGGTGGAGTGGTCCTACCACTAGAGAGATTGGGCACTGACTTTAGAGAGGCTGGACACTCACAGGCAGCGGGGACCACTTCGGTGCAGCTGGCATTTTCCTTCATTACAGTTCAGTTGTGACTTCGTCCCCGAGGTGCAATTGGTCACACAGGCCAGCTTCCCATCCAGCTCATCCACGAAGTAGAACTGAGCATAGTCCTTCGCAGCCTTCCTAGTGCATTGCTCTGGTGGGGGGGGGGGGGCAGTGGAGAGTGGACAGCCTGGTTAAAGTGCCACCAGCCCTCACATTTACTGCCCACACTCTGCCCCCCACCCCAATACCTACCACTCTGCAGAGACACTTACCCTTCAGGTCAAAGCCCAATGTCGCCTTCTCGCTCACGATGGTGGCTTCCCCATTGAAGCACAGTTTTGAGGAGGCTGTTAAGCCTGGTGGAAAAGAACAAAACAGAAACACTGCCCTCTACCCTACTGTGGTCGTGGCCCATCCCTAAATGCAGTGGGGCCCTTAAGCAAGGTCAGATGGGGGCATTAGGGGTAATGACAATTTAAGCCCGAGACTGGAAGAAGATGTCAGGGGCATTTCAGAGTCTGGGGAAATGGGGCCTGGCTTCTGGATCCCTATAGGGAGGTCTCTGGAGTTCCAGAAAGGAGGAGAGATATGGAGGGAGAGGAAGTTGAGACCTCCCTATTCTTTCCCCACCAAGGTCAAGGGGTTTTAGGAGGGCATACCTTTGCACTCTTCAGAATCATCAGGTAGCCTTTTGGTCTCATTCATAATTTTGACCTTTATGATTTTAGAGAGGTTTGCAAACAGTTTTTCAAACTCGGAAGTGTAGTTTGCCTCCATGAAGACGTCATGTTCCACCACGACACTGCCATTGCTAGAACCAGGAGTTGGTGATTCATCAGTCATCCTGGGTCACCCACCCTCCCAGAAAGTGAGCCCCACAAAGCCATAGGGGTGATGAAAAACAATTAGCTATGTGACCCAGAGGCAGGACAGAGTAGAGACTCTTCCTTCCAACGGTTAACATCCTAGAGGGAAGCTGCAGAGTAAAATGATCTAAGATCCCAAAATATCAGTGATCACAATAAATGCCATTGGGTGAAATTCATTCTTAAAAATGGAAGCTCTTGGGTGAAAACATGGTAGACTTGAACCCTTGTGTATTGTTGGTGGAAGAGTCAAATTGTGCAGACTTTGTGGAAAACAGTATGGCAGCTCCTCAAAAAATTAAAAATAGAATTACCATATGACCCAGCAATTCCACTTCTGGGTATTTATCCCCCAAAAATTAAAAGCAAAGATTTGAAGTTATATTCATATACCCATGTTTGTAGCAGCATTATTCACTAGAGCTGACAAGAAGCAACCTAAGTAAATGTCCATTGATGGATGAATGGATAAACTAAATGTGGTACACAGTAAAATGAAATGTTATTCAATCTTACAAAAGAAGAAAATTTTGACACCTGCTACAATGTGGATGAACCTTGAGGACATTGTGCTAAGTGAAATAGCCAGTCACAAAAGGACAAATACCATATGAGTATTTACTTATATGAGTACTAATATGAAGTCCCTAGAGTAATCCAATTCATAGAGACAGAAAGTAAAATGGGGGTTGTCCGAGGTGACATGAGGGGGGACTGAGAGTTAGTGTTTAAAAGGTACAGAGTTGGGTGCCTGAGTTGCTCAGTAAGTTGGGCCTCTGGCTCTTGATTTTGGCTCAGGTCGTGATCTCATGGTTTGCTTTGTGGGATGGAGCCCCGAGCTGATAGCGCAGTGCTAGCTTGGGATTCTCTCTCATTCTCTCTCTCTCTCTCTGCCCCACCTCAAAATAAATAAATAAACTTAAAAAAAATAAAATAAAGGGTTCAGAGTTTTAGTTTGGGAAGATGGAAAAGTTCTTGAGATGGCCCATGATGTTGGTTGTACAACAATGTGAATGTACTTAACGACACTAAACCATACTCTTAACATGCTTAATTTAATGGTTAATGGCAAACTTTATGTTATGGATATTTCACCACAATAAAAAATTCTTTAAAAAGTTTTAGGGGTGCCTGAGTGGCTCAGTCGGTTAAGCGTCTGACTTTGGCCCACGTCAGGATCTCACAGTTCATGGGTTCGAGCCCCACATCAGGCTCTGTGCTGACAGCTAGCTCAGAGCCTTTAGCCTGTCTCCCCCCTCTCTGACGCTCCCCTGTTCATACTGTCTCTCTCTAAAATAAATAAAAACAGTAATAAAATAAAATTTTTAAATGGAAGTTATTGGATTTTATTTTGGAAACCAAAAAAGCATGCTTTTAGAAATGAAGAAACATGAGGTCACTTTAAAAATATAAGATTCCAACCCAGAAGCTCCTTGTTAGATGGCCAATGGGTCACTAAAAGATCTTGAGACAAGGTTTGTCACCAGTCACAGACATTGTGACAGAGAAGTCTGGAGCAGGACCCAGGAGTACTTAAACCAAGAAAACCTGTGCCAAAATGGAGATCGAAACAAGCACTGGTACTGGGCAGGGGGGTCAAGGTGGGGTAGAGGATGCTGAGTCATGGAACCCCATGGGCATTTGACAGTATGGATCTCCTTCTTTCCTTGCTGGAAGAAGACACCTTCCAGGCTCCCTGCCCACCTTCCCTTCTGTCTACTTGCTTCCACTTTCCTTTGGGGACTCTGCTTCTCCTGTCTATCCCTTAGATGCTGGTGCTTCCCATGCTTCTTTCCTGGGAAATGTTCACACTTGTGTTGTGACCATTTCCAGGCCCTCTGATCTACTTCCAGGGATTCTAGGAGTTTCTATCCAAGAAACCAACACCAGAGTCTCTGCTACAGACCACCGCACACTGTTCCATTACTCAACAATTCAATGTGTCTGGGTCAGGCACTTGAGACTCCACACAGCCACTTTTCATCTTCTTTCCCATCCTCCTCATCCCTACCATCCTCATCTTATCAAAGGGCACTCCACATTCCCAATAGCCCAGAAATCTGGTGTCATTCTTCCTTCTCTTCAAACATCCATCAAATCCTCATGATCTGCTGGTCCTGCTTCTTAAAGATCTTTCACACTGGACTATTTTTCTTCTGCGTTGTTATTTCTCTGGTCCAGGCCACTGTAGTTTCCATCCCCTGTCCACCCATTCTCAGTCCTGTAGCTAAATTAAGCTGTCTGTAGTGCCAGTCAGATATTTTCCCACATGGGCCAAAACTGCTGATGCTTAAAGACTAAGTAACTTGGTATGGGTCATCTGTCCACCTCCTCTCCCACCATGACCCCTTTGCCCTCAAGCAGCAACTATTCTTTATGTTCCTGGAATCTGCCCTCCTCTCTCTCACCTCTGGTTTCCTCATCATCAATTCCCTTTACCTGGCTCATTCCTCTTCATGCTTTAAGCTTCAGCTTAGCTGTCACTTATTCCAGAAAGATTTCCCTCCACCTCACCCAGTTTGCATTTGAGACCTCTCCCATTGCACCCTGTGTGTCTCTTACCATTAACTCTAACTAGATTGCACAATCATTTTTCTGTGTTCTGCCACTCTTTGCTCCATGAAGACCAGGACCAATGTATTCCCTGACAAGCACAGGGTAGGCTTTCCATACAAGTTTGTTGAATAGATAAAGGATGAATGAATGAATAAATGAATGGCTCAGAGCCTTCTGGTATTGCCTGTGGGCTGGGGACCCCTCTGGTCCAGCAAGGTACTGATACTCCTTCAAGACAGGAAAAGACAAGAGAGCAGAAAGAAGGGGGTTCCTGCACCCCTCACATACTCACAGCAGTCTCTTAATGATCACGCCTCTATACTGGGGAAAGTCTTTGCCCATGTAAACTTTATCCATCTGAAAGAAATGAGGCAGCTGAGTTCATACATGTCTGGGGCATGCAGAAGCCCTTGTTCCCTGTCTCAGAGGCAGCCCCAGGGCTCCCTTCCCACACAAAAAACAAAAAAAAAACAAAAAAAACAAAAAAACAAAAAAACAAAACAAAACAAAAAACCCATAGAAAGAAGGAAGGTAAAGCATAAGGATGCTCCCTCTTCCGGGATGTGGGTGAGGTGGTGCTCAAGGAAGGGGCTCTCAGAGAACCCCCTCTCAGGACTTGGGAAACTGAAGGGATCTATGAACTGAGAAACTCCAAAGTCAGTCAGAATGAGCCCCTGTATCCCCAGTGACACTGGACATCCACTTTGGAGAATCTGGAATTTCCCTACTCTTACCTGACTCTTGAATAGTTGAGTGAAATTCCAATATTCTGGGGAGGAAATGTTATTCAGATCTTTTGTGAAATTCCAGTTAGTCACCTTCACTGTCACACCTAAAGTGGCATTGACTTTTTCCGGGATTTCTGTGGGAACAGATCACATTATGCATGAGACAGCAACCTCTCAGTAATGTCTTCTGGGATTAATCTCCTCCTCCTGGTCTCATGGAGGCAGAGAAAGTGGGAAGGAGAGTGGATGGAAATTCAACAGGCAAGTAGGAGTCACTGAAATTTTTGGCCCTTGTCTCTGAACACCACAAGGAGCTAGTGGCCAGGATCATGACCCAGAAAAATCTAAGTGGACAACTCCAGAAAGGGTTGGGATAGAAACATCCCGGTGAGAGGTGCAAATGAGCCAGTGAAAAGAACCTGGGAGGAGTCAAAAGGCTCATGTCCTACCTGTATTTGGGCCTAGGCAAAGGTCATATTTTCTCCTCTACCTACACAATGAAGTAGTGGCAACAGATAATCCTTTCAGTGTTGTCCTCCTATTTAAGTGGTTAAGGAGTATGGGGACAATCTGAAGGTCTCAGAAAAGTTCATTACCTAGGAAGAAGGAGTCCACAAGTGACTTGCACTGGTAACCAAAGAAGCCTTGGGCACAGACACACTCCTTTCCATTCCAAACGGTCCCATTCTGGCACTGGCCTGTGAAGGGATAGAATTCATCGCAGTCACCATGGAAGCCCAAGGGACAAAAAATACTGGCTGCCATTCCAGGTCCCATCATTTAGGCATTGCACTGAAAGAGGAAAGTGAGACCCTCTGCCACCACCTCAAGCCCCAGGAGGTCAATGAGGAGGGACAATGGGGAAGATGGAAACAAGATATGAAAGAAGATGAACAAAGAAAGCAAGAGCCCTACAAAGAAAAGACAACATCCATCCATGTGGATGACATGCTTTGACAACAGTAAGGTCCAGAAAGGATGGAACAATACCACAAAGAGGTCAAAATTGATTAGTTGATGAGAGAAAATAGACAGGAGAGGTTCACATAGTGACAAAAAAATACTTACTTGGTGTAATAGCTGAAGACTGGGTCGTCATCACAGTTGTATGGGTGCTAGTGAATAGTGGATGGAGAGTTGAAGAGCTACTGAACCCAGTAACTGGAGCATGGGTAGAGCCGTGTGAGGTGGAGGACAGAGGATAAAAACCAGAGGAAACTGTAATGGCTGAAGAAGAGTCGGAGACTGGCCTTGAGGACAAGCCAGGGATAGCTGAGGCTGAAGAAGAAGCATGAGTAGCTGTGGTTTGGGAGGTGTCAGATGACGGGGAGGTATAGAACGTGGACCCCCCAGCAAAGGATGTGGCTGTTTGTCTATGATCAGCATTGGTAGCAAAGGATTCATCAGTCCTTGATGTGGAAGCAGAAAGCAGATTAGAAGGGGACATTGCACTTCCATCATCCCTGGTATAGGAGGTTTCAGAAGGAATGGCTGTTTCAGACACATCAGGCATAGTTGTGAAGACAGAAGGCAATCCAGTAAAGGTTGTAGCGCCATGTCCAGTGGTCAGGGAAGTGGTGTAAAATCCGTCATGGCCTGAAGGACTTGAAGAACCTGTATTATAGGAAGATGTTGTGTACTCTGATGACTCCAAGATGCTTCTGGAGACAGTTGACTCCATAGCAGTTGGTGAGGATGGTGGTCTGGAACCAGAAGTAGTTAAAGATTCAGTGGGACCTGATGTAGACACACGATTTTCATTATCCTTGGTATATGTGGTTGCTGATGAGTCTGGAGATTGAGGAGAATCAGACACAGTGCTGTGCTCTGTGGATTGTTGGGTGACTGTAGCTGCAGTCGGTCCTGAGACAACTGGGCTGGTAGAGAATTCTCCAGGCCTTGATGCGGCTGCAGAACTGCCAGTGTCGGTGATTTGGGAGCTGTCAGAAGAAGCTGTTGACTCAGAAAAATCAGAAATGGTGTGGACCACTGGTTTCCCTGTGAGAGTCGTGGCTGACTGTTCAGAGAGCACACTGGTGGTAAATTCATCACTAGGGCTTGACTGGGAAGCAGCACTTGTCTTCTCCGTGTTGTAGGAAGAATAAGTCAAAACTGTTGGGGCAGACACATCTGAGGTGGTGGTGGCGGAAGAGGATCCTGGAGGGAAGGATGTGCCTGTGTTTGGACCACCACCAGGAGTGGTAAATGATTCATCAAACCCTGGTGTGGAAGCAGAACTTCCATCCTTTTTGGTAACTGTACTGTCGGAGGTACTGGTGGCTTCGGACCCATTAGGTGTGTCTGTATCGACAGAGGGAACTTCAGTCAGGCCTGTGGCTGTCTCTCCTGAAATCCCAGTGGTGGAA
>PISW01014758.1:0-19729 GCA_004023785.1 Mungos mungo | reverse complement strand
CCCCCCCCCGCCCCCAGCACTCACCATTCAGCAGCTGCAGCTCCAGGAAGGTGGCGGAGCACACCTTACACGCCCACGGGCTGGGTTCCGCCTCCGCCGCGGCGCTGCCTCCCGGGCTCCCTGTGGCTTCAAACAGCAAGGGACAGGGTGACACACGGCAGCTCGTGTCCCGGAGCCCAGGCCACAGGGGACAGGCCCGTCCGCACCCCCGTCCCCGCCGTGGGGGTCACAACACCCCCGCCCCCTCAGCTCTTCCAGCGTGCCAGGCTCTGCGGCCCGTGTCCGGAGCTTAGCGCGCCTGGACTCCTTCGGTCCCCATGTCACGGGGGAGGAAACCGAGCACAGAGAGGGGGGGAAGCGGTCCGATGCGGGTCCACCACCGATCCCAGAAACGGGACTTCCTCCACGAAGCCCGACCAGCGGGACCAGACGCTCTTACGAGAGCAAGAAAAACACAAGGCCTACAGATCACACGGAGTTCCTCTCGCCTCTCTCTCTGGCTCCCGTGGAGCCGGCAGAGCCTCAAACAGGCTGTCGGTGTGGCCCCGGCCTGTGTGGCCGCGTCTCCAACACAACTCTCCGTGCAGGGACACAGTGCTCTGAAAACAGCGTGTCTGGGTGGCCGTCACCCCACGGATTCAAGTGTTCAGTTTGTTTAATCTGCACTGGAATTTCAGCGGCTGCTGCTCTGGGCAGGTGGCCCCTCTTTCTCACACCCCGAAGAACTCTGGGGGGTTCCTAGCACAGGGAGAGCCTGGCTGTGAGGGGGGACGGCAGCCTCCTTCGTGAAAATATTCCTCACGCTCCTGTGGGACCTCAAAGCAGGGGACGCTCTGAGCAAGCCTCCGTTCCTGGTGGCGTCCGGCAGCTGCCAGGGCTGGCCTGGGGCCACAAGCCCTCGCCACCGCCGCCACCCGGCCATGTCACGACCTAGCCTAGCACTCCAAGGGACACTCCTTCAGCAGACTCCTGGATTCTTGGGAAAAGCCACCCAGAACCACGACTGCCCCTGCACTGGGTACCAGGACAAGCACGCCTCTTTCTGTGTCACCAACGTGTAACAAGGTTGCAAAGGAGGAAAGCAAAAGGCATGTGTGATGTGTCCTCCAACAGTAACAGACGGAGCTCCCCGGGGCGGACGCGGGGGGCAGCAGGGGCAGACGCTCGCCGCCAGCCAGCCCTCTGGCCTCCCAGGTGTGGCCGCTGTCCCCTCATCGGGGGAGAACTCTATTTCCCTGAAACTCTTTAAAAGATCACAATTGTTAAGGACAAAAATCAGCCACCAATCAGAAGGCGGCTCCCGCCTGCCAATCACTTAAATATCCAACAGAAAAGGAGCAACAGTGACACCCCATGGCCACGAACGGGTCACAGACGAGGGATGGCAGGGAAAATGCTTGAGATGGTCAGGTGAGGGGCGCCCAGGGGCTCAGGCCACTAAATGTCCGACTCTCCATCTCGGCTCAGGTTCGTGGGTTCGAGCCCTACATCGGGCTCTGTGTTGAGCACAGAGCCCTCCTGGGTTTCATTCTCTCTCTCTCTCTCACTCTCTTTCTCTCTCTCTGCACCTCCCCTGCTCTCTCTCTCAAAATAAATATTAAAAAAAAAAAAAGACAGAGGGCGCCTGGGTGGCTCAGTCAGTTAGGCATCCGAGTTCAGCTCAGGTCATGATCTCATGGTTCGTGAGTTCAAGCCCCACATCAGGGTTGCTGCAGCAAGTGTACGTTGGATCCCCCCTCCCTCAAAATAAGTAAACATTAAGAAAAAAAAAAGACAGGGGGTGCCTAGGTGACTCAGGGTTGGGAGTCCAACTTCAGCTCAGGTCACGCTCTCTCGCGGTTCAGGAGTTCGAGCCCACGCTGGGGACTCGCTGGCGCCAAGCCTGCCAGCCTCGGGTCCTCCGCCCTCCCCTGCTTGCATTCTTCCAAAAATAAACAAACGTTAAAAAGAAGAAGAAGAAGAAGGCGGCCCGGTGAGTTAGGCGCCCACACGGACATGAGGACAAGCAGCCACACCGCGGGCTGGCAGGCCTGGCACGCGGGAAGAGGCTGGGCTTCTCTGAGGAGCAGACGCCGCGCAGCGCAGGGACGGGGGCAGCCTGCTGTGACCAGGGCCGGGCGCAGAGCTGCGGCGCGAGCCCTCGGGGCGGAGGGGGCATAGCTCAGCCATGGGGCGGCTTGCAACTCCACGCCTCTGTCGAGACTCTGGGCACGGAAACTGCTGTCGTAACGCAGGTCGACCACACGAGGGCCGCCCTGCTTCTCCCTACGTGCCGTGGGACGCTCGTCAAAGTGCCAGAGCTGTGGAAACGGGACTCGAAACAGTCTCCCAAACGTGATTAAACGTGCTTACACTTTATCTTTTCCATCACAAGAGCAGTTTGGGAAATCTGATAACTATGATGACAAGGGCCGACGTGCGCCCCTCGCGCCCGCCCGGTTAGAGCCATACGCTCCCTGGGCCTCCGTCAACGGCCCCCAGGCCCAGGTCTGTGCCCAGAAGAGAAACCAACTGTGCCGTGAGCTCCAGAAAAAAGAGAAAAGTAAACCTACTACCAGGAGAAAGAACAGTAAGAATTTGTTTTTTAAAGAGTGTGTCTGCCCATGTGACGGACACGGCTCCAAGTGTAGACGGTGGCTCCGAGTATAGACAACGGCTCCGGGACGTCTACAAACTGGCCAATCTCTAGAACACACCTCGGAGGACAAGCCTGGAGCAAATCTGAAAGACGCAGAACGAACCTGGTGAGTTCTGCACTTCTGTCACCAAGAAACATTCTAAATAATTTCTGGGAAGACAGCTCCCCGTGCACTGGCCCCAGCATGACTCTTCTAGAACACACTGTGGTCCCTCAGGCCCATGCACCTTGCTCAGCCCCCCTGCCAACGGCCCCACGGCACAGCGATGGCCACAAGAGGCCCCCTTCCCTACAGCACCTGCTGTGGCCATGAGGCTGTGCAGACCGAGGGCCTCAGCGCCAGGAAGGAGGGGTGACGCCCTCTCCCTACGCGGCAGGCCTGGGCAACTGGAATCACGCAGACGCCCAGCGTCCTGTACGTTCCAGGCCCCTCCCCACAGGTCTCGGCCCCCACACTGGTGTCTAAGAATTGGGCAGTGGTGGGCTCCCCACATGGCTTCCGTAGGGTGAGGCGTCCAGAACTCATACCCAGGACGGACCGGGGCCCCAGGCACTCAGCGCTGGAGCGGGGGTTCAGGGAAATGACGCCTGGCCCAGCAGAGTGCCTCAGCCAGGCAGCCGGGTCCAGCAAATCCCAGGGGACGGGCTTAGGAGCGGCTGGGTGAAAAACGGTGGGTGTCTCCAAATTCTTCCTGTCACCTTAGCTGTCGACATAAAGGACACCCCGAAAAGGTCGGAGTCTTCTCTGCAAATATCTCTGGGACCTTTACTGCCAACAGAGCCAGAGTGCGGGCCGTCTGGCAGCGTGGCCCCCACAAACGTTCCCCGAAAGCCTCAGTGGCTCTCAGCCCACCGCCCCCAGCCCGTAGTGGGTGGAAGGGTGGCCCTCTGAAATTCACACGCGCCTGCACGCTTCGGACAGGGTCACTGCAGACGCAATTAAGGTCCGATGAGGTCATTCTGGAGCAGGGCAGACCCTAAATCCAGTGACTGCTGTCACGGTAAGAGAGAACACAGAGACACGTGGGAAAGAGGGTCCTCGTGAGGACATGGGCAGGGACCACGGTGACGCATCTACAAACCAAGGAAGGCCACGGGCTGCTAGCAGCACAGAGGCGGGGGGAAGCCTCCAGAAGGAGGATCCAGTCCTGCCAACGCCTGCTCCTGGACGTCAGGCCTCTGGGAAACGACCCACTTCTCTGCTACGGGCTGCAGTGCGTGGCGGGCAGCCGCACGGACTCCTGTCCACACTCGCTGCTGTTGCAGGAACAGCCAGAAGGGGGCGCTGTTCATGAGGCTCCACCACACGGCACAGACCAGAACCTTCCAGATACAGAAGACCCTCACTCTGCAGAGCGGCTTTGTGTCACAACACGCTCGGGATGCCCTCCCACCCGCCCAGCAAGTAACCATGGCAACAACATTCGCCCCGGGCGGCTCAGGTGGGGATGGGGCCCACTGGGCTCACTGGCCAGACCCGTGCCATGCCGGCGGCGACCTCGCGCGGGCTCAGGCTGCACCAGGAAGCCTCAGCACTGGGCAGGACGGACGGAAGTTCCGCGGGCCGCTTCAGGAACTGACACCCATACCCTGGGGCAGCAGGACTCGGGCAAATCACACGTGTCGCCCTGGCGAGATCGTTCTTGGAACACATGTGCACGCACTCGCACAGGCACACACATGTGAGCACACACACGTGAGCACGCACCGCAAATCTGGAGGCGGCTGCCGAGAGGTGGGCAGATTCCGGGTCTGAAGCCTGACTCCTCCCCCTCCCCCGGTGTGGCTCAGGGCAGGTTCCCTCACCTCTCTGGGCTCCGTTTCCGCTGCCTCAGAATGGAGACAATCGCCCCAGCTCGCGGGACGGTGGGGAGAAGTCCCAGCCCGCGGTCCCTACCGCCCAGACTTCCCAGGGAGAGCGTTCCACCCGCCAGCGCCAGGCCAGCGGCAGGCGCGGACCTCAAACGAGCAGAACAGGAGCCCCGACGAGGGTCAAGAGCGACGTGACCTCCCCTCCCCACACCCGGCCTCCGCGGCCAGGCGCCTGGGTCCCCGCAGTGAGGCCCGTGTGCAGCGCGTACCGTGGGGGCCGGTGCACGCCTGCTTCAGCATGGGCTTGTCCATCTTCTTGGCGTAAAAGGCCGCGTACCAGACGCGCAGCTCGGCGCCGGGGGGGATGTCCCTGGAGGTGGTGAAGTAGACGTCGTCGCCGTGCTGGAAGGCGGTCAGGTTCTGGTGCTCGGGCCCCGCGGCCGGCCGCACCAGCATCATCCAGTTACAGTCGTCCTCGCTCGACGTGTCGAAGCACACGGGGTGCCCGTCCTTCTGGAACACCTGGGGGGGGGGCATGGCCACCACGGGCCAGGAGGAAGCTGGTTATCCGCCCATCTGCAGGGCAGCGTGCGTGTGTGTTTATGTGTGTATGTGTGTGCTGTGTGCATGCCTGTGTGTGTAGTGTGTGTGCATACATGGTGTGCATGTGCGTGTGCATGTGTGTGCAGATGCATGGCATGTGTGTGCACATGTGTGTGGTGTGTGCGTGTGCATGGGTGATATGGGTGCACATGTGGTACACATGTGTGCATTCGTGATACATGTGCATGTGTGTGCATACATGTATCGTGTGTGCACGCGCGTGTATGCGCATGCGCATGTGTGTGTGGTGGCGGGAGGGTGCTACGCTGGGGGCCCAGATCAGGCTACAACAGAACCTGCTTCTGGGGGTCGCCGGGGACCTGAGACCCGTGCACAGAGTAGATGGGAACGGGGACACCTGGGTCTACTCGTGGTCCAGGTGCAGCGGCTGGACACTCAAGTTCCAGTCCCTCTGCAAGGAGCCGTAATGACAGGAGCTCCGTTCCTGGTCCAGGGGGCATCGGGATGCTGCGGTTCTAGTCCTTGATCAAATATCATCGGGACACCCGAGTTCTCCTCCTGCTCCACACATCACCGGGACACCAGAGCACTCCACACCCACTCCAGGCGTCTCCCAGACACGTAAGCCTTACAGCCGGTCCAGGCGTTACCCAGGCATGTAAGCCGTACCCCTGGTCCAGGTGTCCGCGGGACACATAAACTCTACATGTGGTCCAGGCATCACCCGGACACGTGAAACGTGCCCGTGGCCCGGCCAGGAAGGGAATGCGTATGTCCTGGGCGGGCACCAGGACACCTAGTTCCTCCCCAGCTCTGTTACAAGTGTGTCCGGTGACGTCAGTCAGTGCTTCTAAGCTGCGCCGCACCTATAACGGCAAAGATGCTGGTGGACGCGAAAAGGGGGAGAAACTCAGAAGTCCTGACGCTCGACGTGACCACACACGGGGGGAGGGTCGTGCCCTCTTCTCCAGTGCAGTCACTGCTTCCTCGCTCCGGGCCCCGCTCTCCTGTCCTGGGCTTTCCCTGCGGGGGCTCCCCACCACTAATGGGGTGGAGGCCCCTCCGAGGACGGAGCCCTTGGAAGCAGAGGGGTGGCCCAGGGCCTCGCCTCCCTGGCTGGCGTGGGATCTGCTCCCCGAGGGCCTCCACCCACCTCACCGGACACACTGCCACTCGCTGCTGATGCCGTCCTGAAAACGACTCGGGATCGGACACACACCGCGATCACCGAGTCACTGAAAGCCAAACGAGCACAAAGGACTTTTTTCAAAGGGGCGTCAGCCTGATGTGCCTGTGCACCCACCAGCCCTGGGCCCCGAGAAGGACACAGCCGGGGCTCGCGGGGGTTGGCCTCAGGCTTCTCATACAACCTCTCTTTGCTTTCATTTGCAAACAAATCAAACAGCTTTCCTTCCTCCCCATTCTGCTGAAATCTGCCTCATGAGCTCAACTTTTCCAAGAACTGCCCAAAACCCGAGGCTATGCATCTCTGTGCGCCCTGAGACAGGGTCTCTGTGGAGGGGCTCTAGGAGTTCGCCGCTGTGGGAAGCCGTGTAGGCCCGGCACCCTGGCCCTCACTGCTGGTGCCGCAGATGTTTCTGGAGGTGTACCTGGCCTGGCACACGCTGGGGGCGGGGCCAGAACAGGGTCCCGTGGCCTCCTGACCTTCAAGAGCTCAAAGCCCTCCCTGTGACACACGGCCATTCTGTTTTCTCCCCATTTCACACGAAAGCTGCATTAACTCAGTCAGATGGGCTTCTGAGAGCTGCCCTATTTTGCACCAGCGTCTTACCGCCGCCTAAACAAACCCTGTCCGTTTGGAAGCGCTCCACAAAGTGCGGTCGGAGGCGCAGGTGTGAGGTGCCTGGGCTCACCCAGCCCTGCCGGGGACAGGAGCGGTGCTCCGACGGCCGCGCGGCAGCCCAGGTCGTGAGCATTCAGACTCTAATCTCATGCACATTTTAAATAACATTGGCAAAGTTGGAAATTACAAAAGACTAGCTTAACTTTGATGCTTTTATGATACAAAAACAAACTAAAATAGGGGCCCCTGGGTGGCTCAGTCGGTTAAGTGTCCGACTTTGGCTCAGGTCATGGTCTCATGGTTCGTGGGTTTGAGCCCCACGTCGGGCTCTGTGCTGACAGCTCGGAGCCTGCTTGGGATTCTCTCTCCCTCTCTCTCTGCCCCTCCCCTCCCTTCAAAAAGAAACATTTAAAAAGGAAACAAATTAAGATAAAAAAAGAAGCAGTGTTACTGAAGTAAGAGGCCTGATGATCTTTAAAGCAATCTGAGTCCGTTTAGGATCCCTGGACTCCGCAGCTGGCAGGCCCCACCCTTTCCCCAGCCCCGCCGGCCCGGCCTTTACCTTCAGCGGAAAAGCAGATTCCTTCTCCCATTTGGCAACTCTCCTCGACTCAAATGGACCAAACTGAGTTCGCTTGACGAGCTGAGTTACGGCAAACACCCCCTCGGCCCCGTCTTCCAGTCGCCGGATCTCCAGGTTGGAGGGAAGGGATGATCTGGAAATGGAACAGGAGGCCCTCCGTCCCCGAGCGCTGCTGGCTGAGGGCAGCCACTCGCACCGGGGACAGGCGGCTAAGATGGCCTAGAGCTCGCTCTCATGAAATACCATCTTCGGGGTGGATGAAGAGCTCCTACCATGGACAGAGGCGGTGACGGCCACCCAACTCTTCAAAAGCCCGAGCTGCTTGACAGTACCCCAGGGCCCTAGCAATACCCGCCCAGAGCACACGTGGCTTGGGGTGGGGGGACATCTACTAAGGGATGTGTTTGAAACCCACCCAAGAGACAAGCCGCTGCAACTGGCCAACAGAGAGGAAGGGCGCCAGCTCTCCCTGCCCTCCCCGCCAGAGCCACACAGCCCAGGGTTGGGGGGGGTCCCCGTGCTGAGACACCACGAGGGAGGGAGCAGTGCCACCGCATTCCAAGGACAGAGAAGGGTTTCCCTTAGGTTGGATAGGTCAGTTTCCCCGAGGATGTTTTCACCTAAACTGAGAGAGTCAGGAACAGGGCCCTGGAAGAGGCAGGCCCGTGGGCTGGGACCCCACGGGCCCGGGCCGGGACCCCGAGGGCGCGGGACAGCCCCACCCCATCCGGGAGCGGCTCAGGCACTGGGCTGCAGCCCCTCACAGGGACGTGCGGAAGGCCGGGCTGCAGAGCAGGGAGCCCTCGCGGAGCGCTCCTACCACAGGGCAGGAGGCTGCTGCCAGAGTTCAAGAGCGACAGGTGGCCAGAGCGAGCTTTCGGCTCTCTTGCTGGCCCTCCACTTCAGGAAACACCAGCCTCCGTTTTGAGAAGCTGAGTGACGTGAGAAAAGGTAACTAAATAAAGAGGCTAGGAAAACCAGTTGGGAAGCTTCTAGAAACAACAGACTCCTGACCACACGTCTGCAGGGAGTACTCCGTCCGCTCTGCAGACGAGGCCTCGGAACACAGAAGGAAGGCCTCGTCCCAGCTCCACCGGCTGCAGGCCCGGGCGGGGGATGGGCTGTCCCTGGGAGCCCAAGACACGGCCCCCGCATGGAGATGTGGGATCTGCTGGGCCTCTGCCTCGTCCCCCGCCCCCACTGCCCGGCCCCCGCTGCAGCCCACCTTGCCCGCGGTGGGCACCGTCAGATGGCAGGCCGAGGTTCAGGCCGCGGGGGAGCCTGCAGCCGCGGCCCATCTCTTCCTCGGCCGCCATGCTGCGTCCTGGCCGGCTCGGCCCCTGGGAGCACCGAACTAGACCGAGACATTCACGCTGAAGCCTACAGACGTGCCAGGCCGGTGAACAGGTGGGTGGGGGTGAGTGGCGCCTGGGGTTGGGGGGGGTTAGGGAGGCTCCACCCCGGGCCCTCACTTTTCACACCTCCTCATCTGGCTGTTCACTCACACCCCTTGTCACATCCATTAATAGACCGGAAGCAGGGAGGGTTTCCCAGAGTTCTGTGCGCCGCGCTGGCCATGCAGAAGAATGAGAGGAGGAGGCCGCAGGAGCCTCTGGTCTGCAGTGTCGTCCCGAGGACACAGGACAGCCCGGGGCTCGCGGCTGGCGTCTGAGTGGGGGCGGGGCGGCCCTGTCGGCTGAGCCCTGAGCCTGGGGGTCCCCTGCTGTCTCCGCCCGGCAGGTGTCAGAGCTGAACCCCGCTGGGGTCTGAGAACTGCTTGGTCGTGTGCGGGGACCCCCACACCAGAACCGGGTCCGAGGACCCCCCACGAGCTCCCCTCTCTGCAGGTGCTGCGCTGGCGTTCCTGTAACCCTGTCTGACAGGAAGGGCTGTCGAAACAGTGGGAGGCAACACTCACCTGGCCCTGCTTAGCACAAAGGAGTCTTTGACCATGACCACGGGGCCCAGCTCCGGACACTCGGAGTCGTGGTACTGGCTACAGTCCTCACACCCTGCAAGAGACGCCGGGCGTCAGAGGGGCCCGGGAGGGGCCTGGCAGGGGACACCCCGAGGCACCGCAGGCCCCAGCCCGAGGAGGGGGACCCATGGTGCTCCTCCCCCTCCCCCAGTGTGAACATGGTGCAAACGCAGGAGGTGGCCCCCGAGGAAAAGACTCTGTGGCACGTTTCAAAGTATGCGGTCACCTCTCTGGCGACAAAGAACAAGATCTACCAAGGACGAGAAGAAATGAAGATGCACCAATTCAACCTGCTTACTGGAAATCTTACGTGCCGGGAATCTCTTCTGAATCAAGAGCCACCCCCTGCGAAGTGCCCTTGGCCCGAAGTTCTAAGAAAGACGGCCCTTTGAGAACCGCACGCGGCTGCGGCCTCTCGTGCAACACGCTGTTTTGTACAGCGAGCAGAGTCACGTCCGCTCGAGCAGCAGCTTCTCCGTGTTCCGGAAACACAGTGTGGGTGTGGCTTTGCCCAGACGGCCAAGCGCGCGCCCCGTGCACCTGCGCACAGGCCACCGGCTACTTACAGATGAACATGATCTCCTCGCTCCCGTCCTCGGCCATTTCTGACACCTGTCGGGGAAACAAGGGCCGGTTTTAACGAGCTTTTTGCCAAAGCAACTTTTAAAGCGCATTCCTCTCAGAGGTCCCTTGAACTTGTGCGGAGACCTTACATCGGGCTTTACAGGCACCAAGCAGCAGGGTCCCCTCTGCTGTGATGAGGCCGGGGGCTTGGAGAGGTTTCCCCCCCAAAATAACGTTTTTAAATAAAAGCGATTGATTGGAATGGCCTCTAGATTAGGAAGTCTTCCCGAACTCAGACTTCTCATCTTTTTGTATCAGCCACTGGTTTCCATTTGTAAAATAAAAGGATCACCATTTTCAGGAGCCGGTTTCACACTGACCCCTCCAGTTCTCTTGCCTCCCTCACTGGACTGTGAATTGCTCAGAGGCGACTAGGTTGAGGACCACCTCCTTCAGCCGCTAACAGGCGCCTGACACCCAGGCACACCCACCAGCAGCGCAGAAAACGCGACGACAGCACCCCAGCCTCCGGCAGAGCGGTCACCTGTTTTCTGTTGAGCGTGTGCGGTCAGGCAGCGGAGGTGAGCCGCCCCTACTTATGTGGGGGGTGATCTGGACACGTTAATTCTAGGACCCAGATCCTCCGGTCTACAGAACAGAAGTAAAACTGCCCCTCACTGACAACCTGCACTCTGAAAACAACAAACCACGATGATGAAAGAGACTGACGAGGTCACAAATGGGACAGGAACAAGCACTGTTAAAACGTCTGTCTACACATCCCAAAGCAGTCTACACATTCCATGCAATCCTATCAGAACACCACCAGCATCTTTCACAGAAGTAGCACAAACAGTCCTATATCATGTAGGGAGTCACAGACCCTCCCAAATAGCCAGAGCAATCTTGAAGGAAAACTAAACAGGAGGTACCACAATCCCAGATTTCAAGATGTACCGCGGAGCACGGTGATCAGAACCGTAGAGCGACGGCATAAAACAGACACACAGATCTACGGGATGGAAGAGAAAGCCCAGAAATACACTCACAATTATAGGGTCAACCAGTCCTCAACAAAACAGGAGAGAATATCCAATGGAAAAAAGTCTCTTCAACAAACGGTTTGGGAAAACGGAACAGCGACATGCAGAAGAATGAAACTGGACCGCTTTCTTACACCACACACAAAAATGAACTCAAAATGGATAAAAGACCTAAATGTGAGACAGGAAACCATAAAAATCTAGAAAGGAGCACGGGCCATAATGTCTCTGACATTGGCCATACCAACACTTTTCCAGACGTTTCTCCTGAGGCAAGGGAAACAAAAGCAAAAATAAACTCCTGGGACTACATCAAAATAAAAAGCTTCTGCACAGCAACGGAAACAGACAACAAAAGGAAAAGACAGCCTACAGAGTGGGAGAAGATATCCAATAAAGGGTTAGTATCCAAAACGTATGAAGAACTGATATAACTCAACCCTCAAAAACCAAATAAACCGGGGGGCCTGGGTGACTCAGTTAAGTGTCCAACTTGGGCTCAGCTCAGGATCTCAAGGGTTGTGGATTCTGGCGTGCATCGGGCTCTGTGCTGGCAGCTCAGGGCCTGGAGCTGCCTCGGATTCTGTGTCTCCCTCTCTCTCTGCCCTTCCCCCACTCACACTCTGTCTCTCTCAAAAATAAATAAATATTAAAAAAAAATTTTAACTGGTAATCCATTTAAAAAAATGGGCAAACTATATGAACAGTCATTTCTCCAAAGAAGACCTCCAGATGGCCAACAGACACATGAAAACATGCTCGTCATCCCTCAATGTCAGGGAAATGCAAATCAAAACCACAGCGAGCCACCACCTCACCTGTAAGGCCGGCTAAAATAAAAAACACAAGAAACAACAGGTGTTGGTGAGGCTGTGGGGAAAAAAGGAACCCCTGTGCACTGGTGGTGGGAATGCAAAGCGGTGCAGCCGCTGTGGAAAACAGCACGGAGTGCCTCAAAAATCCAGAACAGACTGACCAGATGATCCAGGAATTCCACTCTTGGGTATTTCCCCAAAGAATATGAAAATACGAATTTGAAGGGGCGTGCATCGCTAGGTTTACTGCAGTGTTCTTTATAACCACACACGGAAGCAACCCAGTGTCCACTGACTGATGAATGGATAAAGAAGATGTGGTATTTATATATGTATATGCATGTTTATACTTATATAAACATACATGCACATACACACACATATATGTATAATGGGATATTTACCATAAAAAGAATGAAATCTTGTGATATGCAGTGACGTGGATGGAGCTAGAAGGTATAGAGAATCCTAAGTGAAACAGGTCAGAGAAAAACAAATACCACATGGTTTCATTATTCATATGTGGAACTTAAGAAACAAAACGAACAAAGAAAAAAGGAGACAAACCCAGACACAGACTCCTAACGACAGAGAGCAAACTGACAGCTACCAAGGGGGCCGTGGGGGCGGGGAAACAGGTGGCAGGGATTTAAGGGCGCACTTAGCACGACGAGCCTGGGGAAAGGACAGAACAACGAATCACCAGACTGAGCGGCGGAAACTAATACACTGTGTATGTTAACGACACTGGAATGAAAATTAAAAAAAGCTTTGTTTTCAATGTTTTCATCAGAGTTCAAGGAAAACATCTTTTTAAAAAAAAAACTGTTTATTTATTTGGCGGAGGGAGGGGCAGGGAAAGAGGGAGAGAGAGGGTCCCAAGCAGGCCCCGCGCCGTCAGCACTGAGCCCGACACCGGGCTTGAACCCACACACCGTGAGATCATGACCTGGGCCGAGATCAAGAGGGGGATGCTCAAATGACTGAGCCACCCAGGCACCCCTAAAATATACTCCAAAAAGAGTGCACACCTCACGCAGTTTTGGGGGGCAGAGTGCCCTACCCCAGCAGGCACGACATGTCCGAGCTCACCCCCACCCCATTGTGCGGGCCCCTCTGTGCTGCGAGGCTCCTTTTTGCCAAAGCGCACAGGTCGGCACCTCCCGAATGCTTCTGTCACGCGGCCTCTGCCCCGTTTCTATCCCAGCACCTTGAAGAACGAACAGCAGACAGTGCAGCGTCCACGTGAAAACTCAGATTCGCCACACACGCGTGTACTTGAGCTGAGAGGAGAATCACGACTCCGCTGTGGCAGAGTGAGTCCCCAACGGGGAAACGAGGCACAGAGGTGGGATTTCCAACCTGCCTCTAAGGGGCCAAGCGTCAGTAACCAGGGCGTTTATGTCTTCCGAACAGAGCCCCGTGTTTTCCCTTCGTGGGAGCAGCCAGTTAGGTGAAAAGGCATCTCCGGTGGTCCTGGCACGTGTAACCCAGGGCTGCCCGGCTGACAGGGGCCCATCTGGCATGGGGACAGCAGCTGGTCACCGAGCAGAAAGGGAAGAGGGACGAAGAGGCAGAAGAAACCCAAGGAAATCTGAGGTACTGCGTTCCTGGGGCGCCCTGAGGAGCGGAGCCCCTCCACCTGCCGCCCTGGCGACAGCAGAGAGCACCCAGCAAGGACAATGGCAGGTTCCTAAGAAGCTGCTCGAAGCCGCAGGGTGGCGGCTGGCAGAACACGGGGTCCCCACAGGACTTGTCAGAGTTGGGGCGCAGACCAGGTGCCTCTCTTGGGTACTCCCTGTAGATGCCTGGCTGGATCCGCCGAGCCCCGGGGGGCTGCCCCTCCGCCTCTGTTCTGCACCCCTCAAGGGAGGCAAAGCAGATGGCCTCCTATCCCCTGAGTGTCCCCAAAGGAGCAGGCCCTTCCAAGCATACCTGCTGGGACAGAAACACAGCTGACTCGGTTTTAGTAATGGCCGCAGGGAGAAAATGAGAGCGGGCAGGACGCATCGGGAGGTTTCAGCCTTTTATCACACACGGAAATGCTCCAGGCCCCAGAAAGAGCCTCTGGAACCCCAAAACATGGCCTGAAGCAAGGGCACCTCTTAAAGCCTGTGCTCTCTTCGCAAAACCCCCTTAGAGCTCAGAATGTCCCTTTGTACCTTGTCCCAAGAAGTCCAGTCTCTAGGCGCCCCCAGCATGGAAGGAACCCCAGAACAAGGATTTGTGGATTGCGTTTTAGGGAAAATGCCAAGAGACCCTGAGTGTGAGATCTGGCCGCTGTAACCACGAACCCCGGGAAACCTTACCTCCAGCAGTGATTCTCCAAGTGGGGTCCCCCGGACCGGCAAACAGCAGCACCAGCAGCACCCGGGAATCTCTCCGAAATGCACATTCTCGGGCCCGTCCCCAGACCTACTGAGGCCGACTCCAGGGGCTGGGGTGTTACACGAACCTCCAGATTATCCTGAGGCACCTCACATCTGAGCGCCTCGCATCTTTCTAGCACATATGCGACCCCCTACTACGTGAACCGACGGACCACGGCAGCGGGCGGCCACCGGGAGACCACAGTAACAGCAGCGGGAAATCAAAGTTATCACGAACGCCAGTTGGGCTCAGACCAGGACTACCCGCATGGAAGCAGGGGAGGACAGGGGGGATGGTGGTGAAGGCGATCTCGGACACACTGGAGGTAACGGGTTCACAGGTGACTGGAGTGCACAGGTGGGCCCCAGTGATGCCGGCTGGTAAAAGCGGCCGTGACAAAGAAGCGACACGCGAGGACCAGCCTACCCCATCTCAGGCTGAGCTGTGAGCTACAGGTGAGGAGATGCTGGTACTGGGGAAGGGACAGACCCACGGGTCAGCGGAAATCGAGACCCACACAATCGTGTTCAACTGCTTTCGATGAGGCCACAAAAGCAATGCAGGAAGGAAGGACCGCCTTCCCGGCAAGTGGGCGTGGCGGGGGATGGGCTGCGCTGTCACACCTTCCACAAAAGTTAAGTCATAACAGATCCCAGACTGAACACATTAAATTGAAAAATATTTTAGAGAAACATAGGAGGAAATCGTTGAGATCTAGGGTAGGCAGTTTTTAGACTTGTTGCCAAACGAGTGGTCTATAAAAAGAAAACTAATTGGACTTTATCAAAATGTGAAGTTTTGCTCTAGAAAAAACACGTGAAGAGGGTGAAAAGACTAGCTCAAGACTGAGGCAGCTTTGCAAACCACCCAACCCTACGCCGACCAGGCAAAGGACTCTCAAAACCCAGCAGGAAGAGACAAGCCATCCAACCGGTAAATGGGCAAAAGACTGGACAAGACACTTCACCGAAGAAAATATGTAAGTGACAAATGTCACAGGAAGAGATGCCCGACCCCACGCCAGGGACACACAAGGCATCACCTCACCAGGATGGGCAGAAATTCAGCAGGATGGCGGACGCCTGGGCGCTCTGTGTGGCCGGCGGGGCGCGGGCAGCCTTCCGCCGTTGACCGGCCGGTCGCTCGGGGCCGCTTCACCCAGAGAAAGGAAGACTCCCCGTGCACACAGCCGTTCACAGCCACTCACGGCAGCCCTGTTCCTCACGGCGCAGACCGAAAATGAGCCCCGTGGCCCTGAGCAGGGGACCAATCTGTGGTCCACCCACACCCTGGATGACACCCTGCACCGAGAAGGATTCAACTATCGATACACGCATAACAGGCTTGGGAAGACCCTCCAGATCGATGCCATGGGGGACACGCCACTCCCAAAGGTCACATACCGTGTGACCCCGTTGACTTAACCCCCCTGAGACAACATATGCTCATGGGGACTGGAGTGCTGGCTGGAGGGCGGAGGGACAGTGGGCGGGGGAGGGGCGGCACGGGGACACTTGCAGGGATGGAGTGCGGTACCCGCACTGGGACACTGGCACCATCCGGATGTGACCCAGCACTGGAGTTCTGCAAGGTGTTACCGCTAGATCTGGGTAAAGGGTGGTCTTTCTTACGACGGCATGGGAATCTACAATGATCACAAAATTAAAAGTTCAATTACAAAAAGATGGGAAGGGAGGGGTGGCTAGGGGGCTCAGTCGGTTGTGTCTGACTCTTGATTTTGGCTCAGGTCATGATCCCAGGGTCGTGGGATCGAGCCCCGCGTTGTGCTCTGCACTGAGTGTGGAGTCTGCTTAGAGTCTCCCTCTCTTCCCCTCTGCCCCTCACTTGATTGGCCGCCTGGGCCGCGGCAGGACACGGTCCTCTCACCCTCCGTGGGCTGCTCTGCCCTGGGGTCTTGGCTCTCCCGGGGCCCAGCCCCCACCCCTTCCCACCTCTGCCCTGGCAAGATCCCTCTCCAGGCGGCCACATCTGGGCATGCGGGTAACTCCTGGGAGACCCACGCAGCTTTCCAGCTGCCCACCCACATCTTCATGTGGAGGCCATAGCAGCTGAACATGCTGGAAACGGGCCCAGGACTGCTCCTGGCTTCCGTGCCCAGCGTGGTCCTCCTGGACCTCTCAAATCTCAGAATGTGGTTGTCAGATACCCGGTCTCACCCCGCCCGCAGCTCCCCTGCCCGCACACACCCAGTCTCACCCCGTCCACAGCACCCCTGCCCTCAGACACCAGGTCTCACCCCGCCCCGCAGCGCCCCTGCCCTCAGACACCAGGTCTCACCCCGCCCCGCAGCGCCCCTGCCCTCAGACACCAGGTCTCACCCCGCCCCGCAGCGCCCCAGCCCCAAAGCCAATGGTTCCAGGGACCGTGCCTCCCCCTGCCTCCCCCCTCCCCCCGGAGGGCTGCAAGGACCTCTGGAAGGCCCTTCCCACTCCGCCCTGGCCGGCCAATCCATTGTCCACACCACAGAGGGGCCTCTAGAACTCGAACCCAGCCATGTAACCTGCCAGGCTGAAAGCTCATGGCTCCCTCCTGCCCCCAGGGCAGACCCCAGGCCTCTGCCCACCTCACCCTCGCTGACCCTCCCGACCACGGTGGCCTCCATGTAGCCCCCAGAAGCGCCCAGCTCCTTCCTGTCCCCAGGCCTCCCGCTGCTCTCCCTGCGCCTGGAAGCTCTCCCCACTCAGCCGCTGGCTGATGCCTCCTCACCCTTCACACCTTAGCTCAACGGGCACAGCGGCGGGCAGGGTTTCCTGGCCCAGCTGTCCTGATTTAGGCCTCGAGACACTTTCCAAAAGTTCCCTGCAATTTTCCTTCCCCGCGCCCTTGACCACTGAGATCACCTGTGGGTGTTATGTATGCAGTGGTGGGGTGACAGCTGCTAACGGAATCAGCCGTGTCTCCGGGGCGTCCCTTCCCCCCGCCCCAGCTGCGGACCCAGGTCCCCTCCCGGGGCATGGCCTGCCTCCCACCCAGCACAGGTCCTGCCCTCTGAGCCGGAGGCCAGGCTCGCCCTGCAGACACCTTCTCCCTCCTGAGATCCTGGGATGAAGCTGGCCCTTCCTACGAAACCGGCATCTCAAGCTGTCACTAATCAGGGACCACGTTTGGGCATTTATTTTTTTACCACATTTCCAACAGATCTTGATGCCGATCTTTGTGCCCACTCCCATGTGCACCGCACGCCACAGTCAGCGGAGCCCAATCACTTCTGGCTGGGCTCCTCGGGAACTGGAAACGTTCAAATGCTTTGTTTGTGACACTTACGCCAGGAAGTTCAGGCGGCAGTCTTGGGGAGACCAGCAGGGGGAGCCGGGAGAGACTCCCAGCCTTCCAACCAAAAGTGACCCTACCTGCTTCTCTCGCTCAGGAGTGACAGGGCGCAGGCCCCGTGACTCAGGCGAGGCGACGTCCGTCTCTCGCCCAGGCCTGCTCTGTCCGGGGCCAGCGGGACAGCCATGCACCCTCTCCCCTTCCACAACATTCGCAGGACTGGGGCACCCCAGAGCCTGCTGGGGGGAAGCCTGGAAGGGCCAGCATGCGGGATCCAGGTTCGGCGAAACACGTACCTCACCCTTCACTTCCAGGGAGAGTGCTCAGCCCCCCGGGGAAACCGCACTGGCTCCTTCTCACTACGAACTGGTCTGAACAGCCTGCAGCAGAACGACCTGTGGTCACCAGGTGGGCCCGCCCCGCTGTTCTGCACAGAACTTGTCGGGGTGACTTGGGAGCCCAGAGCTGCATGCACACAATCATGGGCGGCCCGGTTGGCTGGAGCTCCAAATCTGGCCTCGGGATCAGAGCTGGCCCGTCTGTTCCTGACGCCAAGAGGGACCGTCTCACCTCCTGGAGCCAGACCAGGCCCGAGCCGGACCAGGCCGGCCTGGAATGCGTCGGGGAGGGAAGTGGAAGCTGCAGGAGCCCAGGCTCCTAAAACGGTGAGATAAGATAAGAGAAACAGACCCGCCAGCCTAAGGACCAACCTGCGGCCTAACGACAGCTCCAGCCAGCCGGGCAGTAGGTCTATGGCCCAGGCGGGAACAGGTGGCTGGGAGCCTCGCCTGAGGGGAGGGGGCCTGCCCAGGACCTCCGGTGGGGACCCCAGCTACCCACAGGGCTGCCCCAGCCAGGAGCCCCCCGATCCGAGGGGTTGGCCCTTCTTTATTCTTCCCCGTACTTCTCTCCCTCTTCACGCCCTCACAGCTGTCTGACTCCACACGCCCCCCTGCCCTTCTAGTTACGGAAGCCTCCCTCCATGGGACCGAGTGCTGCTGTCGTGAACAACTATTACTCGGGACCCCGGCAGGGACGGTCCCAAGGCCACAAACACGGACCGGGCCTACGCACAGCGGGGCCGGAGAGACTGAGCCGGTCCGCTTCTCCGCCAACGCCCCGGCCCCGCCCTTGGTCGGAAAGCCCAGAGACCTCACTGGACTATTTTTGAGTGCTGCGGGAATGTTCTGTGGAAACAGCATGGTTCCTCACAACCCCAGCCGTGCGGGGTCACCCAGGACCCGCCGTCCATCGAGCACGGGTCTGGAGCGAAAGAGCCGGAACAGAGGTGCAGCCCTTCTGTTCCTGCGCAGACCACACAGTTCAAATTGCCTCAGGAAAGTCCCCGGCAGTGCTCTCGCTGGGTCCCAGGGGAGTGGTATCGTGATTTCTGAGGACCCTCCACACTGTTCTCCAGAGCGGCTGCACCAGTTTACATTCCCACCAACAGTGCAGGAGGGTGCCCGTCTCTCCACACCCTCGCCAGCATCTATAGTCTCCTGATTTGTTCATTTTAGCCCCTCTGACCGGCGTGAGGTGTTATCTCCATGTGGTTTGCGTGCTGATGCGTAGGAGCACTTGTACCCCAATGTTCATAGCAGCACTGTCAACAACAGCCAAAACATGGAAAGAGCCTAAATGTCCATCACCTGATGAGTGGATCAAGAAGATGTGGTTTATCTATACAACGGAGTACTACATGGCAATGAGAAAGAATGAAGTCTGGCCATTTGTAGCAAAGTGGATGGACCTCGAGGGTGTCATGCTAAGTGAAATAAGTCAGGCAGAGAAGGACAGATACCATATGTTTGCACTCATAGGTCTAACAGAAGAAACTTAACAGAGGACCATGGGGAGGGGAAGGGGGAAAACAGTTGGGGAGAGGGAGGGAGGCAAACCATGAGAGACTCTTGAATACTGAGAACAAACTGAGGGCTGAAGAGGGAGGGGGAGAGGGGAAGGGGGTGATGGGCATGGAGGGGGGTGCTTGTGGGGAAGAGCACTGGGTGTTTTATGGAAACCAACTTGACATTAAACTATAAAAGAAAAAGAACAAATAAATAAAGTTGTTAAAAAAAAATTGCCTCGGGGAAAACGGCTCTGTGCCAAGGGGGGAAGAAGAGAGAGCAGAGCCCCTGCGTGACCTGGGCAGGACGTGCGAGCAGACGCCCTTTAGAGATTACCTACAATATGGTCTGACTACTCGGGGTCCCTCATGCAGGTGGGAATCACACCGTATTTGTCCTTTTGTGTCTGGCTCGTGTCAC
>PISW01014757.1:0-19736 GCA_004023785.1 Mungos mungo | reverse complement strand
AAAAAAAGAAAGAAAAAGAAATGTGTTTTTACCAAAGAACAAGAAAACTGGACTGGGTTGGGGAATGTATATTATATATATAAACACTTTTAAAAACAAAAGCAGGTATTCATCTTAACTGGCTTCTAGAAAGGCTAAATACAAGTTGTATGAGTTTTTAATGCCTTAAAAGACTCTATTTCAGGCATTTAAATACCATTATTTTTAACAAATGTAATTTTGTTTCTGCTATAAGTTCTTGGCAACACTAGGAGAATTTTGCGGAGGAAATTTTGTCCCTGCTATGTGAATTACATCAGATTGCAAACCTTTTCTAGGACGTGAACTCTAAGTAACTTTAAAGGCCACCTTGATCTCTACAACTTTATGCTTTATGCTTCAGGGACTTTGGCATCACACAGAACTGAGTTCAAATCCAGACTCTGCTGCTTTCTGAACCTCTCTGAGCTTCATTTTATTCATCAGTTAATTGAGGTTAATGGGACCTATCTTAGTGGGAAGACTGGGTTCAAGAAGAAATAGGGTTAAATGGGCTAGTGGGATAAAAATAAAATGAAAATGGCTCTTTTAGTGGAAATGTTATGCCTCCTGACTGGCCGCTTGTACCAGTCAGGACAAGCTAGATCATGCTGTAGCAACAAAGAAACCCCCAGTCTCTGTGGCTAGGAACACAAGCTTTGGATTTTTACTTTCTGGTTCTGCTGATGTTTGAGCTCAGGTGTGGAAGGGTTCACACCATGTGCAGAGCTGACCCTCAGCTGCATGGGGCTCGAGGGCCTGGGTTCCAACCCCTGACCCACCATTTTTAAAGTTCTGTGGCCTTGGAGAGTGACGTAACGTCTCTGAATCTGGTCATCTTACCTATAAAGTGGGGAAAATAAAAGAACCTACTCTCACGTGTTGGTTGGGAGGAGGGAAAAAGTACCAAATGTACAAAACATTAGGAACAATGCCTGGTCCAGACTAACCACTATATGCATCCTACCTAAGGAAAACCTTGGTTTGTCAACATAATTTGTTTCAGAAACATGCTTGTAATCCAAAGCATTTGTATATCAAAGAGAAGTTTCCCCTAAGAAATAATGGAAACTCAGATGATTCGTCCCATAACCCACAAGCATTCATATAAAAATGATTATAATACTGTAATATAACACAAAATAATAAAGAAAATACAAAATATAAAGAAAAATAAACAAAAATAAACAAATTATTGCGAACCTCTGTGGCCGGAGTGAGGGAGATAAGAGCGGGAGGGGCCTCCGAGAGGACGACTCTCACGGTCACTAACAGGTGTTGACTACTGTCAGTACTAGTAAACTCTTTTCATACGCTGTAGCCAATGTAACTGGCCATGAGGCAGCAGAGGAAGGGTCTCTGTCTGCAGGCGGCCCAATCTAGAAGGAAGCAAAGCATTCCTAAGTTTACTCTTGTGTGGAAAAGCAAAGGACTGTCCCTAGGTGCTTTGAAATGACAAAAAACACACTAGTGCCAGGCGTAGGTACCTTCCAACGTGCTGAAAAATCACCGATTTCTGCCAAACACCACAGCCTGAGACCAAGCATCCAAGCATGGCGGACGATTACCCACAATCCTGCAGTGAGAGGGAGAGAAGAACCATTGGCTCGGTGGTGATCACGTGATGGTGAGCATCACGTACTATTGGCGTTGCAAGACATCGCTCGTTTATCAAGTTAAAATTTCGTAGAAATGTTTGCTCATCTTGTGGAACCCTTGCAGAACAAGTGACTCGTAATCCAAGGTTTTATGCATTTTTATGTTTTTGTTTTAGAACAATACATGTCTTTTATTCACAAAAATAACTTTCTGTTCATACATTTACTCAGGACCTTTTGGAATATAAGTCAAGGTAGATTTTTGGCAATGGTAACAATCAAGTCTCTCTTCAACTTCAAAGTGAGTTTTTGGAAGAGCATAAATACATTTAGTTTCTCCGCCAGCCTCCGTGCAAAGAGAAGCAGCCTGGTCTGGAACCAGGCAACCGTGGCATCACATCTCAGCTCTGCTACTGACCCACCAGAAGGGCAGCATTAGACAGATAAGGAAATTTCCTAATTCTTCTCCCATTCTGTGTCCTTGTCTGTAAGCTAGGGTAGGATCAGACTGCCTCATAAGGCTACAGGAAGGATTAAATCTGAAATTGCTTTTGAAGTGCTTATTCTCACGTGCAGAACACAAGAAGTTCTCAACAAATGTCGATATTAAAATATCATTAGCATCTACATTTTTGAAGTATTTCCCTCCATTCAAGACCCTGATCAAGAGATCCATTTTACAAAGTGCTCTCCAAAAACCTCCATTATTTCCTGATTCTCGGAATGCTCACTTATTTGACACATTTCATAGAGTCAGGTTTCTTATTATTTATTTATAGCCTGTGGCAATAAACGCATTGCTTCTTTGTCTTTAATGGATTAGCCAGGATAGAATCTTCTTAGAGGAAAGCCCCACAGCACATGGTGCTAAATAGATTGCAGGTGTTTAGACAGCATCTGCAGGTTTTCATTTCTTTTTCTAATTGGCGAGTCCTGTTCACAGATCTTTGCAGCACAATGAAAATAACAATGACAACAACAGTAATAACAAGCAGCACTTTCGAGTGCCACAGTCCTCGCAGATCGTCCCATTGGAACGCTGGTGTGTATCAGCAACCTTGCTCTGACACAGAACTTAGGGACCTAACCCAACAGTGCCTGCAGCTCCTCAGTATGTCTGTGGGTTTATTGCTCAGACCTCCCGCGGGTCTAGCCTGCGCTGACACATGGAGCTGCGTTTAGCTTGCAGGTTAGCAAGACGTTGGGCTCACTGGGAACAGCTGTGATCTGTGCCTGTCTTTCCAGAAGGCCTCTCCTGCCAAGTATCTTCACAGAATGGAATCTCCAGTGCACCATCCTCGCCCCCTACACCAGCTTGTCCCACATGCGTTGGATTCTGTGATTCTGTTTGCTTGTCTCCTGTGTTTTGACAGCTGGCTGGCCAAAGAAAGCCTGGGCAAAGCCTAGGGTCAATGTAGTCGAGGATTCACACCAAAGGAGCGATGCCCTGGGCCATTCCTGCAGAAATCTACCGAGTGCGTGATCTCATTTTTACCAGCACGGGAACCAAGGATGGAAGGCACGAAGCCTCTCGCCTAGATCTCCCGGCTAGCGGGTGATCGCACAGGATTTGAGCCCCACACGGCCTCTTTCACCTGATTCTTAGTTCTAGGAAATTAGTAAAAATCAACAGGCTTTTTTTTTTTCTATTGGTATTTTGTTTGGGTGGAGTCAACAAAATAACGAGATGAACCCACAACGGGACTTTCTGCGATGCCTCTCGTAACACACATGAAAGACAGGACGGCAGAGGGCCGGATTTGCTGCCCGGAAACCACGCGGAGTCCGTGTCCGGGTCCGAAAGCTGGCTCCAAGCCTCCTTTGAATGGGGGCATGGACACAGGGCAGAGTTTTCGATGATGAGAGGTAGGCGGATTGTCCTGGGAGGACTGGACTTTCCAAATATGTTTAAACAAAAAGATAAAAAAAGGTTTCTTCAGGAGAAATCTTTGGACTCTTCTCCTTTTTTTCAACAGATTTTTTGAGTTATAATTGATAACTCAATTATATAATCGATTACCATCAAGGTAATGGGCATATTTTTTCTTAGTCCCCCTATTTGCACTTTCTTTTTGCCTCCTCCTTCTTCTTCTGTCTCTCTCTCCCTTTCTTATTTCCTTTCTCGTTGGCATAAGAGCACTGAATGCAAGTTCTGCTCTCTCACTTTTTTCAGCGCACAACACAGTATTTCTAACTACAGACACAGCGCTGGACAGAGGACCTCCAGAACTCACCTTCCATAACTGAAACTTTACACCTTTGAACAACAGTATCCCCCTTTTCTCTAAACCTGAACATGGAGCAGCCTGGACAGGCGGCAGGTGCCCTGAAACCATGAGAATAAAAATTACAAAGCCAAGATGATGAATCAGAAATTGAAACACGATCCTGGATCTTTGAAGATGTTACTAAGAGGTTCCTTTAGCCCCAAATCCTCCCCCTTGGTACTTAATTTTATGTAAACTAAATACAAGGTCAATCGTGAATACCTCTATCAATTGTACCCTCTGTAACCTGCAGCCAAATGTCACCCCAACTGCATTAAGTGATGTAGAGCCATTTCAAAAAGGGGGAAGTTGACGACACGGAAGTTTTTCAAGTGATACTAGGGAAACAATCCTAGCAAAACTTTTAGAATGTCAACAATCTGATCATTTTGCAAGGGCCAGTTTGGCCCTGCTGACGAAGGAGACCGTCGTTACAGTTTCTGAAACAGGGAAGTCATTGTTTTCCCTTCTTTTGCTTCTGGAGCCTGAGGCGAAGGCACCAGGCCTCCGTGAGGTGGGGCTCAACGAACTAGCTTGCTGCGCGGCCGTTGGACCCAGCTCTTGTAATTTAATAAAATAATGTCAGAATGGTTTTTAAAAAATATATCTGCAACTTCAGATAGAAACGGCTAACATCGCAGATAACAAGTTTCTGAACATCACTGTTGAATAAGCAAAATATCCCTAATCCATGGTCTGAATGAAAAATCACTTTTGTAATTGAACAGGAAGGGAACTCATAGTTCAGTGGCCTACATCGCGCAGTTAGATCAGGCACGGGTCATGTTAGGTTAGAAATGCAAATGGTTTGGGGGGTTATTTTACGACGTGCATGCGCTATCTATGAGAACAATTAAAATGTGTTAATCCGGGGGGGCGTCAGCCCATGTGGCTTTATTTTCTGATCCAGTGGAGGTTATTGCCGTTAATCGAAAATCTTGCTATTACACTAAACCGTGTGGCCCGCACTGACGAGCTCACCTCCTTTCTTTGAAATTAATTTCGCGCGGAATGAAGAAAGGAACACCATGAAAGGGAAAGGTATTTTCCCTTTTTCTACTAAGACGAGACGAAATAACTTTAAAGAAAGGGGTTCTGGATGAAGCTCCCTGGTCAAGTACCAGAGAACATAATGGGATTTTTAATTTTATTGATAAAATACCCTCCTTTCAAAAACAATTAAAGTGAGCCTTTTGTAGAAGTTGGCGTCTGGTGCCCTGTTTTATGTTTACACGCCAGTTGGAGGGGAGAACTGAGCTAACTCTCTGGATCATTCCAGGAGAAAATAAACAGCCCTTAAAATATCTCAAAATAGCCAGAATTGTGTGCAGAATATTCTCAATATTTTGTTGCCAATCCTGAAACCAAAGTAAAAACAAACAATTTCAGCACACCCAGGTACGTCTTGGCTAGTCATCTAGCAGACCAGTTAATCAAGCAACGAATGTTACTTTTCACAGTGGGAGGCACGTACTTGGCTAGTCCCCGAGGGATACAAGTAATTACAGGACCTGTTCCCTGAGCCCTAACAGCAGGGCTTCCAATCGAGGTGGGCAGGGAAGCACGCACGCACTGCGAGGGAGCCCAGAGCCCCACGGAGCAGAGAGAAACAGGGAAAACCCAGGGCCCTCCTTGTCCCGGTGGTTGAGGGCACCTTGTCTTAGCTTGAGCCACCGTAAGAGAACCCCACAGACGGGCTGCTTACACCACAGGCATTTATCTCCAGAGCTCAAGAGGCTGGGAGTCCAAGATCAAGGTGCCCGCTTGGCCAGGTCCTGGGGAGGGCTCTCCTCTTGGCTTACAGACCACTGCTTTCTCATTGTGTCTTCACAGGGAGGAGAGCGAGAGCGAGCTCTCTGGTGTTCTTTCCTCCTCTGGTAAGGACACCAGTCATATTGGGTCAGAGTCCCACCTTTATGACCTCATTTAATGGCAATTACACCCTGAGAGAGCCCATCTCCAAATACAGTCACATTGGGAAATAGGGCTTCAACCTATAAATTGTGGAGGGACATGAGTCAGTCCACAGCAGTGCATGGGCCAGAGGAGGCCAGTGTCCTGTGGGCCACTTGATGGTGAGCCTGGGCTGTCCCCTTCGGAGGCATGAAGTCCACGTCTTTCAGAGGCCACGACCTTCACACTCCCCGTGGCCCCCACCCCAGAATTTGTTCACATGCCCTCGACGGGCCTTTGCTTTTCATCCAAACAACAACAAAAAATGACCCCCCAGAAAAGATGAAATAGACGGGAGGTTTACTCTCACACTCACGTGCTTTCCAGAGACTGCCTTGCTAGTTACCAGCTACAGGAAGTGATGTTTTTGTTGTCGCTCTTTATCACTTGATGGCTCTACCGAAGAGGCCTCCTACGGAGGCTGACGTGTACGTGCCAGAAAGACGGGATTCCTCCCCTCTGCCCCCTGCTGAAATACGTGCTCACAAGAGCTGGGATTTCACTGTGTTTGGACATAGCCCTTGGCACACAGCTGCCCACTCTGGTTTGAAGGCAGGATGGCCGACGGGGGCCGCAGACCTGTATTCTACGTACCTCCTGGTCCTCATCATCCAGGAAGGGAATTGTTGGCCCTTGCATGTAAAATGGCGCTGTGTGTCCAGTTAAAATGGCCGTGTTCAGGCTGCCCTATGTCCACCTTGGTCAACAATGATACAGCAGCGCCTCAGTATTCAGGGAGTAAGATAATAGATCAACGGGTCAGCGGGATTTGAATACCCTGAGACAAGGGGGAAAGATTTTTGTTAGAAAAGTGACATTTTCAAAGCAGCATTTGAGGACTCATCTGGCCATCGTGGGAAGCGTTCACCAGAGCCGGAGGGAGGAGTGTGGCGGGAGCAAGAAGACATTGGGAAGACAGATGGGCCTGACATAGGAAGGAAAATAGGACAGTGGTCTTGGGGACAGGCAGGCTGGCACGGACAGACCTGAGGGTTGCCGAGAAAGCCCATCCGCTCTTCGGAAGGGGAAAGTGGGGGGTCACAGAGTCAGCTCTCGGGATCCTGGGTTATGGGCTTGGGAGAAAGAGGTCACCATCCGTTGCTGGGGGGAGAGGTCTCACTGGGAGAGACTGCACCTGCCGCCTGAGCCATCCCCATCACAGAGTTGGGTTCCTGCAGAGTCCCACCCCCGGCTAAGGCCACATAGCACAGAGACAGTCAAGAGGGAAGGACAGGACACAGAAGGCAGAGGACGGGGTCCGAACACCACCTGGGCATCCCAGCCACCAGCACTGTATCCGTTCGTGCTGAGAAACCGAGGAGGAACCCCGTCGACAGACCGGCACATTGCCCTGCGCCCCCTCCATCTCAGGAACGGCCAGATAAGGCCACATCAGCCCCTCTCTCTGTCTGCTTTGACATTCCCTCTCAAGAACCTTGAAATTCATGTGTTTATCGGCTTGTGTTAAAAAGTACTCTTGTATGAAAGCAGACCAAAGTAGAGTTGCCCATCAAACAGATAAACGCGGGAGGGGAAGTCAGAACACGCAGTCCCACCGCCTGGCTGACTGTTAGGCTCCCTGGAGACCAATGAGATGCCTCTACAGATTCTCCAATTCCAAATGTCGAGTCATCGCATTGTGATCTGTGTGCAAGGGAGGAGAGAAATACCACATGACGAGTCTACTCTAGGCTCTGGAGTGTCTGAAATTACCCCCACCCCCACCCCGCATCACAATATTCAGATTGAGCTCTCTGGGAGAAGTAATTGCAAACCATAGGAAGTAACTTCAAAAAAAAAAAAAAAAATAGAGTCCCGTGGATTTCCAGAGACTGAAAATTCCAGTAGCCTTTTATCAGGAAACCAAGAGGAGGCAAGAACGGCTAATACAAATTCTTGTTGGGAGAGCTCCTGTGGGCCCCCCGCAGTGAGACCTCTGTCCCCTGGGCAGACCTTTGCAGGTGCTTCTCGAGGAGTGCTGGAGAGCTTTGCTGTGACCCAACGGCCCACTTCTGCAAAGTGGTTGGCTAACATTCTGGAATGTAGTCTATGGCTGTTCAGTGAATTCTTTCCTCCGAGCAAACACGCTGGCCCTAGAGGTATTCCGCACGTGGTCACTTACTCCCGTTCGCCACCCCAAACAAGCCAGCGGCCTTCCCCAAACGGCAGAGAGGGCCAGGTTATTTTTAAGTGTGCTCCATTGGACATGTTTCACAATTTGTGGTTTCCCCACAACACAAAGAATTGTACAATCTTTGAAACGACACGAGAATCCAAAAGAAGCCACACCAAGCAGGGAAAGAGGCAACGGAGGGCAAGTCACACATTATAAATGAATGAAATAACAAAATCCTGGCAGAGAGGTTATTTCCATTTTGGTGAAGTCCTAGTAAAATCTGCTCTAGGAAGGAAGGAGGAAGGCCTTTGGGGGAGGGATGCATTGATCTACTGTTTTTCTCCCTGCAGGCTTCTCCTGTTTTTAAAAATAAGTATGCTCCAAACTCGCTTTGAGAAATGAGTTTGTAAAGGCAGCCTGATGATAAAGCCCAGGAGATGACGGAAAATTGGGGGGAGGGGGGTCTCGGTTTCCCATGGTGGCAGTGCCTGCCGAGCGGGTCCCAGTCAACAGGACACAGCTGGAAACCCCACAACCCCCGCGCACCTGGGGCGTCCCTACAGAGGGAGGGGGCCGTCCAGCACGCGCCCACAGATGATCTACACAGACGTCCAGGGAAACAGCTCCAGCATCACCAGTAAAACGTGTCTGGTGTGAAAAAAAAAAGAAACTTCACGTTGATTCCACCTTTTTATTTTCAATTTTCAACCATCTTTACATGTGATTTGCACGAGCTTTATGCAACCTCTTTCTCGTGAATATAGTCTGCAAGCAGCCGTCCTCACGTCGTTAAGGACAGAAATGGACCTGGCTTTTACCCTCTGACATGATTTCATAATGAAATGTCCTTTTCAATGTGCCGGATCACTGACAAGCCGAGGTCCTAGTCAGCCTTGCTTTCAAAAGACTCGCCACGCCTCACCTGTACCGCAAGCCAGTCATTTCTCGAACGATCCCTTTCATCTACAGATGAGGAAATGAGTCAGCCTTACTAACTGTGAGCTCATCGCTGGCGTTTTGTTATTCAGCATTTGCAGGAGCACAGAGCCTCGTATCAGCAAGCACACAGGTCCTGCTCATACCTCTTCTTCAAACAACCCCAGGTTCTGTTGTCCGAGATCTTAACAGTCTCTCCGATTGGGAAAGTGCCCGGCCGGTCACAAGACGACATGACTCATTGTCACTGCTCAACCTCAGCTCAGCCCAGAGCTCAAAGAACAAAATCTACTCTGTGATGTCATCCCTTTGCTATGTATCTTTAACGTAGTTTAGATACAGACCTTGTTGGGTAAGACGGAAAGCTTTCAAACGAGAAGAACGTGTCTCCGTTACTCAGGAGAACAAACATTCTGGGGTTGTGTTTGATTACAAACGCCAGACACGGTCCAGGAATCTGGGTGTGTGGTCTCGGCTGATATGAAGTATTTTGCAAGGTTTCCACCGCTCACCTGGGCTGGTCAAAGTTTAACCCAGCTGAAGTACTTGGGGCTTCAACAACCACTCTGTTTCCAGAACAGATGGAGAAGTGTTCTCATTTACAGTTATTTGAAACCTATAAAAATAATTCACAGAGAGCTTTTATGTGTGCCTCAAAATCAAGGAAAATATAAAGTGTTTGTCAGTAAGCATGGGGGTCATCAAGAACCTCTTTCTCTTCTTTTACAATTATTTAATCAGGGGGCATTGCTCTTACAGTGACAAAAATTGAGTGGAAATAAAGGTGTCCGGCCTCCTCAAGGCTAGGTCCATGAGATGAAAACCCCAAAAGCCAAAACAAAGTGTTAGAAGGTAGATTGACAGCTCACCCATATCTTATGGACACCTCGTTACCCTGTTAGTAAAACCGCACAACCAAGCATGAGATCACTGTTTACCTGACCAAAGTCCTGGTCCCAGGAGAGTCCACGCGCAAGGGCTTCCCGTGGCCGTCAGCTAGCCTGACACTACCAGCAAACGCCTCTAAGAAGCTGAATCACTCCTTTTGGAAAAATCCAGCCGAAATGCAGAAAGCCCACAGGTCACTGTACAGCCAAGATGAAGGAAGTATTTTTAATTGAGCTGATGACACCACTTCCTCGGGACGCTTGCAGCTGGAAACTCGGAGACCAGAACAGGGCAGAGAAGGTTGCGTTTGGGAAAGCTTTGGTATCCTGTGAAAAGTCAGGTCTCTTTCAAATTTAGCAAATCATTGTTTAGCTTCCTCCTCCCCCTCCCCCCGACATTGTCTGTTTGCTTCTGGGAGATATTAAGAAAACCTAGAAGCTTTGTCAGGCTCTAAAGAGGAAGCCAAGTATCGTAAATAAGATGGTATATCGCACTCGCTTACCCCCAACGCACTTGGCTTGTTTTTTAAGAAACCTGCTTCCCTGCCCATTGTCCTGCTTGTTTTAGAAAGACTGTAGGGTTAAAATCATGTGTGTCTGTCACCAAATTGTTCTCTAAAATATCACTTAAGTGAACGGCACCTGGGTGGCTCAGTCGGTTGGGCATCTGACTTCAGCTCGGGTCATGATCCCGCTGTTTGTGGGTTTGAGCCCCGCGTGGGGCTCTGTGCTGGCAGTTCAGAGGCTGGAGCCTGCTTCAGATTCTGTGTCTCTCTCTCTCTGGCCCTCCCCTGCTCATGCTCTGTCTCTCCTCTCTTTCTCAAAAATAAATAAACATTAAAAATATTTAAAATATCCCCTAAGGGAGAGCTTTTCAAATCTCAATTCTGCGTTGTCAGAAAGAGTTCTGCGAAATCTTGCCACCCCCTCCCCCACCCCCCCCCCCGCTACCTCTCCACCCCCCACCCCCACTGCCGCTAGGCTGGTCTCCGGAAGTCTGGATGTCTGTGGTGGTCACGTGTGGGCCTCTCCTGGCCATGTGCCCCCCAGCTTCATGGGCCAAAGCGGAGCCTAGTCTCGTCTCTGGTCTGTCCACAGACTGTGTCCACGGAATAGTATTTATCACTGTAACTTGAGTAACTACTAGAAGATACACCTCTTCAGACCAAACATTGGCATCTTTAAAGGCCATGACCATTTTTACGGACAATAACCCGAACAATATATGGACCCAAAAGTGATTCTCCAAAAGACTGTTTCCAATGGATGTCCTTCTGGGCAGGTTTTAATAGTTAGTGATGACCAGATAGATATGTTTTTCAATAATTTGGATTACTCTGAAAAACTACAAAAGTGGCACCCAGCTCTTTGACAGAAACTAATCTTAGACATGGAAACACTTAGTTTTAAGGGTGAAAATGACACTTCATTTTTTTTCTTCCATCTTATTTAAAATTTCTTATGCTAGACCAACATACCAAGATGTTCCCCCATAATGTAAGGATTTAGTATTATTTTACCCAGGCTGCAAAAGGACCCCGCAGACCAGAAGTGTCCCTCACCTTGAGTGCTCAGGAGTCCGGGGCACCCCAGCCTCTCTGGGCTGCCCCTCCTCCGTCACACTGAGGGCGCACCCTGTCCTGCTCCTCCCAAGTCAGGTGCACACGGAGTATCTTTATCCTCAGTCAGACAAGTGATACACTCATTCAAAACAGAATCTTCCAAGTGCATGAACATTTCAACCCAGAGGTGCAAAAGAAAAACACGCCATCATCACACATGGACACAAGACCCTCTCAAAGCCTCCTCTGTCACTTGAACAATCACATACATATTTTACTGAATCTAAATCAAATTAACAACCTGACTTTTGGCTTTTTCACATTAGTAAGTTTACGTATCTGTGAAATGAACACAGTTATCCCACTGACATTACATGTGCTATGCTTTCGCGAATGGAGTAAGCTCGCTGGAAGTCAGTGACCTTGTGGAAAACATAAAGTTTCTCGCGACCAGGAAGACTGGAATGCCAAGCGGAGAGGACGTGATCGTTGTCAGCGGTGACATTCTTGTGGTTTTATTGCCCCTCAGTAAAAGCGTACGTGACAGAATCTCAGCTCACACTTTCTCCCCTGTTCTGCGACGGCCCTGCCAGCCTCTCCTGGACATGTGCTCATATCTTCGGTCGTTTAACAAACATAGGGCAAGATATTGAAGGTCTTGCTGAATTTTTGTTTGTGAAATAATGAGAGCAAGGTGCTGAAAATTTATGTGTATATTTCTATACATGCTTTTCGTTGACGCTTTGGATCACATTCTCAAAGTGTTTGGCATGCCAATTATTTGAGTGAGTGAGAGGTTTTTTTTCATGTTTATTTTTGTTTTGTTTTGTTTTGTTTTAAATGTTTTTTATTTATTTTTGAGACACAGAGAGAAACTACGCCCGCAGGGGAGGCTCAGAGAGAGAGGGAGACACAGAATCCGAAGCAGCTCCAGGTTCCAGGCTCCGAGCTGTCAGCACAGGGCCTCACACAGGCTCAAACTGATGAACGGTGAGATCATGACCTGAGCTGACATCAGATGCTTAATAGGCTGATGCACCCAGCCGCCACTAAGTGAGAATTTTTCGAAAAGAGAGAGAGAGAGAGAGAGAGAGAGAGAGAGAGAGAGAGAGAAAGAAGAGATTCACCACCACCACTCCAAGTAGAGAGGTTAACCACTAGAGGGAATTACAGTAAACCGATTTTCCAAAAATTAAATTACTATCTCATAAAAGTTACTGATATAGTTCATTTCTACTCAATAGGAAATCATTTGGTTCAGTAGATTTGAAGTGAAATTACCTAGAATCTCCATGGTAACTTTTCTAGATTCAGGCTGCCTTGTATTTTTTATTGAAATTGTTTCAATTAGTATGGAACAGAGAGAATAAAGGTTTATATATATAATATATTTGTTATTATATTAATATTGCATTCATATTATATTTAAATATATACTTTAATATATAAGTATATATTAACTACATATATTTTATTATATAAAAACACATTAAATTACATCTACTTTGTATGTAATATATATTATACATAGTTCCAGGCATGTACTGTGACACACATTCACACATACATATACACAAAAAGAGAGAGGGGGCCGGTTCCTCTCCCTGTCTTGAGTTAAAGATAATAGCAAACCTACCAGTCTGTACTTTAAGAAATAGCTTTCTGTCATTCTGTGACACCAGTTAAATATTGTGTAATTATTTTTTCAGTAGATTTGAGACATCTGATGATTATTAATCTGATTCCAAATATCGTAACATCAAAATCAAACAAAGCTGCAGAAAAGCAGTGATGCAATTTCGGTCTAGAGAGGGCTGACTCCTATCTAGTCATTTCTATATTAAATCACAAAGTTGACCCCAAGAAAAACAGTATGTTTTTTGGCTTTTGAAGCACATGGAGCTCATATAGCTGAGGACTCTGAATTTTGTATGAATTGGAACCAGGCTGAAAAAATAACCATGATAAAGAACAACCAATGTCTTCAAGTATTTACTCCCAAGCAATGAGTTTGTGCAGTTTTGTACCCAGGGTGAGATGGTCTGAATTTATGAATCACTTGGGAGCAATAAAAACTTAAGTCACTGAAAGCATCCTTTTTACCACCTCACCTCCTTATTAAGATTCTTAGTGGGATTTAAAAATATTGATATTAATAAATACAGTTCATGAAATGGATGGTCCATAGAACTCACAACTTCCATGAAACAGGTGCAACACTTATCTGGTCCTACAGCTGGCTTAATGATTAGTCCATGTTGGAAATCACACACTCACCATGTCCCATTTCTATTTTTTTTTTAATTTTTTAAAATGTTTATTTATTTTTGAGAGAGAGAGAGAGTGAGCGAGCATGAGCAGGTTAGGGGCAGAGAGAGAGGGAGACACAGAATCTGAATGAAGCAGGCTCCAGACTCTGAGCTGTCAGCAAAGAGCTTGACATGCAGCTCAAACTCACAAACCATGAGATCGTGACTGGACCCTAAGTTGGATGCTTCACTGACTGAGCCCCCCCAGGTGCTCACCATGTCCCATTTCTAATAAAAATTTTAAAAGCCTATTTGATAGTTGATCATGTCTAATGACCATGTCTGGTTAGACCATTACTAACAAAGAATCTTAGTGGCTTCACATATAGTAAAGCAATAAAATATTCCATCATCAAGTGGAGCTCTAAACTTAAGAGTCTTCATTATATGAAGAACTAGCTCATCTCTTAGAAAGGAAATAGATTGATCGTCTATCTGAGCAGCCCATGCAATCTCAGATACAGACCTAGGGCAGCTGGGGGTGGGGGGAATAAAGTAAAGGGCAATGAAAGGAACAGAAGGCATAGCCATGGCCATGCTGAAGCCTTGAGCATAAGCAGATCTTTCCTTAGTGAGCTTTTCAAGAGAAATGTCCTCAAGTGACTTAAAGCCCACAATACTTAAATATTCTCAATACATAAGCACTCTGATCAAAGGGTTAATTGAAGAAACTGATTTGACAGATTCAGACTGCATATTCGAATTCCAGTGGGAAATCAAGCATCACATAGAGAAGAAAATTCTCCTCCATATGGACTTGCAAAAATGAAATACCCAGAGAGCTGGACATCAGCATGCAAAAGAAAACTAGACCACTTTCTTACACCATACACAAAACTAAACTCAAAATGGATGAAGGATCTGAATGTGAGACAGGAAACCATCAAACCCTAGAGAAGAAAGCAAGAAACAACCTCCTTGACCTCAGCCGCAGCAATTTCCTGCTCAACACATCCCCAAGGCAAGGGAATCAAGAGCAAAAATGAACTATTGGGACTTCATCAGGATAAAAAGCTTCGGCACTGCAAAGGAAACAAACAACAAAACTCATAGGCAACTGATTGAATGAGAAAAGTTAGTTGAAAATGACATTTCAGATAAAGGGCTAGTATCCAAAATCTATAAGGAACTCACCAAACTCCAAACCCAAAAAATGAATAATCCAGTGAAGAAATGAGTGGAAGACATGAACAGACACCTCTCCAAAGAGGATATCCAGATGGCCTACAGGCACATGAAACGATGCTCAACATCACTCATCATCAGGGAAATACAAATCAAAACCACACTGAGACACCACCTCATACCACTCAGAGTGACTAAAATGAACAAATCAGGAGACTCTAGATGCTGGCAAGTGTGTGGAGAGATGGGCACCCTCCTACACTGCTGGTGGGAATGTAAACTGGTGCAGCCGCTCTGGAAAACAGTGTGGAGGTTCCTCAAAAAACTATCCATAGAACTCCCTTATGACCCAGCAATAGCACTGCTAGGGATTTACCCAAGGGATACAGAAGTGCTGATGCATAGGGGCACATGTACCCCAATGTTCATAGCAGCACTGTCAACAATAGCAAACTCATGGAAAAAGCCTAAATGCCCATCACCTGATGAGTGGATCAAGAAGATGTGGTATATATCCACAATGGAGTACTACATGGCAGTGAGAAAGAATGAAATCTGGCCATTTGTAGCAACGTGGATGGACATCGAGGGTGTCATGCTAAGCGAAATAAGTCAGGCGGAGAAGGACAGATACCATACATTTGCACTCATATGTGGAACAGGTGAAACTTAACAGAGGACCATGGGGAGGGAAAGGGGAAAAAATAGTTGAGAGGGAGGGAGACAAACCACAAGGGACTCTTAAATACAGAGAACAGCCTGAGGGCTGACGGGGGTGGGGAAGAGGGGAAGGGCAGTGGTGAGCATGGAGCAGGGCACTTGTTGGGAGGAGCACTGGGTGTTACATGGAAACCAATTTGACAATAAATTATAATAAAAAAATGAAATACCCAGTTCTTCCAAGTGTTAACCATTTTTTTTTTATCCAAATTAAGTTAAAATCTTTCTATGGTATAAACAGTTAGAGCAGCAGATACAGAAATCTATCTCATAAGCATCACTTTATCAGAAAATGAGCTGAAGAGTAAACACTGGCCCCAGTGTTTATGCTACTTGAGAATTCTGCTGATTGACACAGGCCCACTGCCCCAAACAGAAAAATACATGACCTGTAGGGAAGAAGAAATTTCGATACTAATGAAAACAGTATTTAAAATGTTCCAGGTACTTATGTCTCTAAGGATAACGGAATCTCTATTGAAATGTTTGCAAGGGCCAGGTCAACAGGGAGAAAAACATGCTTAATCATCATATAAATATATATAAATAAAAATTTTAAAAATCATATACACTGAGACATTTTCTCAGATGTATTTCCGTGTCAAGAATCAAGAGTCCCTACTAATTTCTGGTGAACAATAACATCTGATAGTCTGATGTTTCTATAAACCACAACGCACAGTAATTAGTTATTTGGCATATTTAACATAACCCCCCCAGTCCCAGTTCGGTTCTGTTCCACACCTACGGCCAGCTCAATAGTACAGTGGCTTATTCTGAGTGTTTCATTAACCCATTTCTCAAGAAATGAAAGAGAAGAAAAGAAAAAAATGCCTAAAACTAAGTACCCCTCAAGGGACTGATTAGACAATAATGTGTGTTAAAATTACAGAATAAAACGGTTATTACACTATTGCAAACAATAAATCTGCCGGTTGTACTGAAAATTCACACATTTTGTGAAAAAACACACAACAAAGAAGCAATAGGAAGAAAGATATTTTTTAAATGACATCAAAACTAATTTCCGTCCCGGGACAACATGCTGCTTAAAGTCCAGTGATCCCTTTAGATAAAAATATTCAGACAATTCCGTTTCCGAAGTTGGTCTAAGGAGACAGTATTTGCAAGCAAAAATGAAACTGTGAGTTCTAGGGACCTCCAACACGGTCACCTAGAAAGCTTGTAGAAAAGCGGAGTCCTGAGCCTTTTCCCAAAATTTCATCGCGTGTGTCTCTGTGTGCACCTCAGCCTCCCGGGCGCACCTCAGCCTGCAGATTGAGGACAGAGCAGTGAGGTCCCCGTGCAAGGGCCCTCTGGTTCCACATCCCCGTGCACTTCCTTTGAGACTAATGTGTGTTTATGTGTGGGCGTGTGTGTGCACTTATTCTCTGAAAACGTGCTGTGTATACACTCCAAAAAGCAAATAATTTTATTCTTAATCTTTGTGAACTTTTAAATAACACAATGTTAGCACTTTGTATTATTGCTTAATTTAAATAATGCATCATCATCATGACTTTGTGCACGCACACACAGAGAGATGAAGATATAGACGGGCACAGAGACATGATAGAGAGATACAGATACCAGCAACGATGATTTTCAGATTATAAACTTCCTGGAGGCAGATATCACTTCTGCCTCACCACCCTGTTCCCAACATCTAGCGAAGTGCCTGGCGCACGGCCAGGAGTCGTTCGGTATCTTGTAGTGAAGAGCAATGCGTCTAAGGCCATGTTACACGTGTCGGCCGCTCTAACAGGGAGATTGAATCCCCGTAGAGCAAGAACAACGTCTAGAAAACCGGCTATCCAGCGCCTTCCCAGGAGGCTTCGTGGACGTCAGTCTGCACGCTGGCCCATCACTGGCTGACGCACCTGGGGTCCCCCCGGTGGCCTGCGCCGCTGGGGACCGCGCCTCATTGCAGGGTGTTGTACGCATCAGCTCCCCTTGACTCTAAGTCAGATACCAGCACCGTCAACCCCGAGTCTCCGTTTGCGCTGACGGCTCAGAGCCTGGAGCTGCTGCAGATTCTGAGTCTCCTTCTCTCTCCGCCCCTCCTCTACTCACACTCTGTCTCTCCCACTGTATCAAAAATAAATAAATGTTTAAAAAACTAATAATAACTTAAAAATCAACAGCGTTTTCCACAGCAACCATCCAATGCACTGGCCCCTTCAGTGAACAATTACGTGTTACCCTCCTGTTCCGGGAACCCTGAGCATCACCGGTGGGTTCATGGCCAACACCGTAGCCCTGTTCTCCCTGTCTGGTGACATCCAGGGTTTGCAAGCTGTAGCCCTCAGGATAATTCCAGCCCACTGCCTATTTGTCTATGACCGTGACCTCAGAATAATATTTACATTTTTAAATCGCTGAAAAAAAAACAAAAGAGGGTTAGTCCTTTAAAACAGTGATTGACACATAACACAATCATTGGTTGCGTATGAGAGGTCACACTGCATCTGCCTCTCTCTGTGTGAGGGACTTCGCTCGGCGCTGCGCCCACGGGTCCACCATGCCGCTGCGATGGTCTCGTTCGTCTGAACAGCGCCCTGCGGGTGTAGACACCACCTCTTGCTCATCCTTTCGCCCGGCAATGGACACCTGGGCGGCTTCCGCATCTCGGCTGTTATAAATAACTCCGCGGCGAGCCCAGGGGCCGATCGAGTTAGCGGTTTTGTTTCCTTCAGACACCCCCAGTAGTAGAATTACTGGATCATGGGGCAATTCGATTTCTAATTTTTGGAAGACCCTTCATGGTGTTTCCGGAGTACCTGCACCACTTACATCCCCACCAACAGTGCACGTGGGTCCCCTTAGCTCCGCATCCTCGCCAACGCTTGTCATTCTTGTCTCCCTGGCAACAGCCGCTCTGGCAGGTGCGAAGAGATCTCTCGTTGGGTTTTGACTTCCCAACCACTCACCCTTCATTCCTTCTGTCTGGAGTGGACCTCAGCCCCGCATCCCTGTTTCTTCCCTTCCCCCTCCTCCTCCTCCTCCTCTTCAAGGACACATGCGTCAGTCTCCTTTAGAAGCTTGGGGTTTATTGTCGAACAAATGGGGGGAGGGGTCCAAGCGGAATCTGCCTCTTGGAGTAGGGTGGCCTCCTCTGGGGCTGACTGAGCGGAGACCAGCAATAAGCTTCCAGACTGTCTGACACTCCCTGAACTGCTTTTGTTGCTGATCGTTTTATTTTTGCTGTGTCTGCCCTGTCTGGTTACGCAGTCTCTTTACATATAATCCTGCAGTGATGCCCTCCACCGCCTCCAAGACCCAGTCTGGCCTTTCTTAGTGGGTCAGGCCGTGCCCCCTTTCCCCCCCTTTCCAGTCTCACCCTGGGATCGCACCCCCCTTACCTGGCCTTGGGGTTGAGCACCATTGAGCAAGTTCGCAGACCCTTGACCATGTCACCACCTCCTCACCTGCCTGTATGGCTCCAGACTCTGCCCTGCTCTCTCTAGGGGCCTCCCTGGGTTCTGCCCAGTGTCTTTCCGTCAGAGACACTGCCCCCAGCCATGCGGGCCTTCAGGTACCTCCCCCGGACTAATGTTACTTTGTTTGAATTTCCTCCATTGGTCAGTCCATTTCCAGCACACACTTCCATGTTGAATGAAGGAATATATTAAAATGCACACGGGGCGCCTGGGGGGTTCAGTCGGTTGAGCATCCAGCTTCAGCTCAGGTCATGATCTCACAGTTCGTGGGTTCAAGCCCCGCGTCAAGCTCTGTGCTGACAGCTCAGAGCCTGGAGCCTGTCTTCGGATTCTGTGTCTTCCTCTCTTTCTGACCCTCCCCTGCTCATGCTGTCTCTCTCTCTCTCTCAAAAATAAATAAAACAAACAAAAAATAAATAAAAATAAATACATAAATAAAATGCACATAATCGCAGCATTTACATTCTCTCAGTCCATTTGGGTAGGTACTGACAAAATTATAACACAATGTGAACACTGTCCACATACTAGAAATCCAACGTAACTCTTATTACACCAATGTTACCATTGCCTTCAGTCTCTGGACATTATCTGCCCCTCACTTCTTTGAGCTCCCTAATGGTCAGCATGGGGGGATTTGTGACACATTGTGTTTAGAAGGAATAATTTTTAAAACAGTACAAAATGCAGGAATGCTCTGATCCAAGATGACAAGGAAATCGTTCTAGAAGAGATCATTCCAGAACCGGGCCCTGAATCCCGTTTGCCCAGCCTAACCCAAGAGGGTGGACAGCTGGGGGGGGGG
>PISW01014756.1:0-19969 GCA_004023785.1 Mungos mungo | reverse complement strand
TCACCCATCACCCACCACCCATCACCCATCACCCACCACCTATCCATCACCCATTACCCATCCATCTATCATCCAACATCCATTCTCCCATCATCCATCCATCCATCATCTATCTATCCACTCATCAATTATCCATGCATCCATCATTCATCCATCCTTTACACATTCATCCATCCACCCAGGGACCCACCTATCCACCCTGCCACCCATCCACAATCCATTTATCTACCCATCCATCCACCCATCCATCCATCCATCCACCCATCCATCCACCCATCCACCCATCCACCCATCACCCATCCACCCACCACCCATCACCCATCATCCATCACCCACCACCCATCTCCCACCACCCATCACCCATCTCCCACCACCCACCACTCATCACCCACCACCCATCACCCATCACCCATTACCCATCCATCTATCATCCAACATCCATTCTCCCATCATCCATCCATCCGTCATCTATCTATCCACTCATCAATTATCCATGCATCCATCATTCATCCATCCTTTACACATTCATCCATCCACCCAGGGACCCACCTATCCACCCTGCCACCCATCCATAATCCATTTATCTACCCATCCATCCACCCATCCACCCATCCATCCACCCATCCATCCATCCATCCATCCACCCATCCACCCATCCATCCATGCATCCATCCGTCATCTGCCCGTGTACCCATCCATCACCCATCCATCACCCATCTGCTCATCCATCATCCACCCATTCCTCCCTTCTTTCATGTTCATGGCATTCACTGAAGGCTTTGTGAAGATGCCCCCCAGGCTTTGCTGTGGGGGGAGGGATCTGTGGCTAAGGAGCCCCCTCCTCAGACCTCACTTGCGTCGTGGCACAGCTGCACTGGGGCCTGCCGTCACAAGTGCCGGGCGGGGCTCTCTCGAGTCCACTTGAGGCAGCGCCTGTGCACCAAGCGGGCCTCCGGGCCTCTCTGTGGCCCTTTGTTCCCAGAGCCCCCAGCTGCTCCCCAGCAGCAGCTCCCGGCTCCTTTCTTCTCCGCCCCATCTTGTCTCGCCTTCCCCATTAAAGCCTTCGCCCTCACAGACACCTTACAGCAAAGCCCAATTATCACTTCCCGAGGCTGGCTGGCTCAATTTGCCCTCAATTTGCAGGCAGCCCTTTGTCTGGCCCTGTGTCCGGCCCTGCCCACCCTCTCAGCCCAGAGACCGAGCTGGTGGTTTAGCCTCAGGGGGCTGACACGAGGGCCAGTGCGGCGTTGGGACCCACCCCTGGGCTCTAATTAAACCCGTTGATGAGTGTGGCTCTGTTTAGTGGCTCAGCTGGTGGGCACGGGGGTGGGTGGGCCGAGGGAGTGGCTGCCCTGCCCCCTGTCCACCCACCCCTGCACTGCCGGATCATGACCTTGAGGGTGGTCAGGGCCCCAGTTCTCAGGAAACTTCCTAGGACCAGAAGTGATGTTTAGAGAAAGCTCTGGGCACACTGGGTGCTCGGGCATCTGATCCTCTGCCCTGAGACCTGTGGCCCTGGGCCCTGGCTGTGCCCCGTGCCGGGTGCGGCCCTGGGCCCTGGCTGTGCCCCGGGGTGCGGCCCTCGGCTCTGGCTGTGCCCTGTGCCGGGTGCGGCTCCGTTCCTGTCAGAGGCCACCGGCCCCATGACAGTTTCACAGCAGAAAAGAGAAGTCCCAACACTCGGGAAATTGGTAGTGAGCCCTGGTGGGGGCTGGGGTCTCGAAGGACAGAGGGCCCGGGATTTTCACTAACACACAAGAGGTTCCTACCCTGCCCCCTCCTCCTTCCCCTTGACCGCCCCCTCTCCAGCAGCAGCCAAGTCCACAGGGGCAGGGATGGGGTGGGGAGGGGGTAGTGGGGGTGAGGGAGGGGGGTCCCAGGTAGGAACCTGGTTCAAACCAGCTCTACCACCACTGGCTGGAAAAGCTTGGCACATAGATCACATGCCCAGTTTTCTACCCTTAGAATGGGCACCATGAGGTTCCTGGGAACTTGGAGGCCGCCTCCCCTAACAGGCCCCACCAGGCTCAGGCCCCCTCCCCTCTCCCCACCGTCTTTGCTCCCGTGGAGTCCCCCCCCACCTCCAGCTCCCTTCCCCAGATCAGGCTGCCTGCTGACCAGGCCAGGCCCCCTGCAAGCAGGCTGGGCACGGCTGCGCTGACCCAGGGGGGCAGCCCTGTTCCCAGAGGGCAGCAGATTGGCTGGTCCCCTCCTGCTCTTCCTGCGGGGGCTGTAAGGACTGCTGGGCTGGGGGCAGTGCCCAGCCAGGGGGTGGCCGCCCCCTACCAGTGCCAGCTCCCGACCCCCAGCACTGCCCCCCCAACACCCCCTCACCCAGCGTCCCCAGCGTCCCCCTCCAGCAGGATGGTGCTGAGCAGCTGCCACTTCCAGTATTTCTTTCTTATTAAAATGTTTTTATTCATTTTTGAGAGAGAGAGAAAGACAGCATGAGCAGGGGAGGGGCAGAGAGAGAGACACAGAATCCGAAGCAGCTCCAGGCTCTGAGCTGTCAGCACAGAGCCCAGTGCTGGGCTTGAACCCACAAACCGTGAGATCATGATCTGAGCCAAAGTCGGACGCTTAGCCGACTGAGCCCCCAGGCGCCCCCACTTCCAGTATTTCAAGAGAAGCCAGATCGGATCTGAAATCTGTTTAGAAATGTTGACGACGAATCCAGTGTTTTAAGCCACGGGGCAGTGGAGGGGGCGCGGCACCAGGTTCGGGGCGGTACCTGCGCAAGGGTGGGGGGAGGGGCGGCAGGGCAAGGGAGGGTCAGAAGCAAACGAAGGGCTGTGTCAGACAGGAGGGCACGGGCATCTTGGCACGAGCTCATCTTATCTGGGCCGAGTGGTGTGCAGTGCGTGGAAATGTTCGGGGGCAGCGCTTGCCCCGCCCTGTGTGGCCCTGTGGCCGGGAGGGTGCGCAGGGTGCAGAGAGGCACCCGGGGCCCCTGGGACCAGTGGGGTGGGGCGGGGGCTCGGAGGAGGGGGTCCTTGGTGCTGCTGGGCTCACAGAGCCCGGAAGGGACTCCAGATGCTGGCTCCGTGCAGGCAATTTCAGACTTAATCCCGGCAGCCCCCTGGGGCCGAGGCGACCGTGCTCCTCAGCTCGGGGGAGGGGCGGCAGCCCGCGCCCCCGTGTGCCTGCACATCGCTCCTCGGGCTTATAGGGGCCCGGCCCCCTGGGTTCCCGGAGAGGCGGGGGCATGAGGGTATTCCTTTTTGCCAGATGCACTGGGATGTCCACGTTCGCTGGGCATGTGTGTTTTTGTGTCTGTGTCTGAGTGTGTGCACTCCCACACACTCTGCAGCCTTGTCAGCAGGGGTGGGGGGCCACGGGTCTTGGCAACTTTGACCTGGCACAGGGGAGAGGGGACACTGGCCTGGGCTGCTGTGTCCGCCCTGCTTTGGATGGAGGAAAGGGCTCGGGAAGGTCAGAACCTTCTTGAGGGGCCCCAGGGGGTGAGAGCCACCCTTGGTGGTGCAGGTGGGAAACTGAGGCAGGCCAGAGGTGGGGGGCGGGAGGACAGACGGTGGACAGCGCGGCTGAGCACGGGGAGCTGGACCTGGCTGGCTCTTTTCATAAGACGCTATAAACCCGGCTGTAAACAATTGTGGAGGAGAGGGTGCCGGGCACCCCTGCCCGGCCACAGCGCCCGCCCTCCGCTAAAATGTGGGTGCTCAGGGCGCTCTCAGCCCCGGGCAGCTGCCATTTCCCATTCAATCTGTCAATTTATGCTCCTGGGGAGACGCTCGCCCTCAGCCAGCACTGCGTGCGATTCTTGAATCCGGGGGAGCCCAGCTTCGCTGGAGCCACCGCTTCAGAGGCTGGGGTCCCGCCCCCGCAGGCTGCTCCTGGCCGCGACAGGGGGGCCTTTACGGGGAAACACAGAACATCCTGCGTGTCACAGGGACTGGTTGTGAGCGGACCGCTCAGTGACATCGGACGCATCGCAGTGTCGTGGGCCCCTCGCCTCCGTCTCCATCCAGAATCGTTCGCCATGCCCGCCATGCGGCCGTGGCCCCCAGCCCCTGGCGACCTTGATTCTGCCCCCGCGACTCTGCTCTGGGGCCGTGACCCAGGTGCAGGCATATGCGACTTGTCCTTTCGTGAGGCGTCTCGCGGGGCGCGGGGCCCTCAGGGCCCGTCAGACGGTCCCGTCTTCACCGCTGGGGATGGCGGACGGACCCGTTTTGTGTGCCCGTCGCCTGGCGAGGGACGCTTGGGTCGCTCCCCGACCTCGGCGCTGTGAACAGGGCCCATATCGGTTCCCGTCCTGCTTCCTCTTCCTCTGAGCGCATTGACTCCTGGGTGACGTGGGTTTGGACTGGGCGGGCCCACTTCTACACAGATTTTTTTTCTTTAAAGAATTTTTTAAAATGTTTTCTTTATTTTTGAGAGAGAGAGAGAGAGAAAGAGCATGAGCGGGGAAGGGGCAGGGAGAGAGGGAGACAGAGAATCCAAAGCAGCTCCAAGCTCTGCGCTGTCAGCACAGCGCCTGATGGGGGGCTCGAAACCGGGAACAGCGGGATCATGACCTGAGTTAAAGTGGGAAGCTTAACGGACTGAGCCCCCAGGCGCCCCTGCACGGGTTTTTTTTCAATAAATGCGTACACTACTGTAAGTGTATTCACTCTTCCTTATGAGTTTTTAAATGACATCTTCTTTACTCTAGTTTCCTTTATTTTAGGAGCACAGTATATAATACATATAACATGCAAAGTATGTGTTAATCAACTATTTATGTCCTCAGGAAGGCTTCCGGCCGACAGGAGGCATTAGCCGCTAAGTTCTGGGGGAGTCAAGTTTATACGCGGATTTTCCACCGTGCGGGGGGTGGCACCCTCACCCCTGGAAACGCCGAGGCCGACAGTAGCTTCACACTTAATCTCTTTGAGGCGCCGCCATACTGTTTTCCACAGCGACCGCACCGTCTCACACGCCCACCGACAGCTCGCGAGGGACCGGGTTTCCCCATGCCCTCGCCAACACTGGCGTTTTCTGTGTTTCTGGTCGGGGCCATCCTGCTGGGCGTGACGTGGGATCTCGCTGTTCTGCGTCTCGGTTTGGTTTTGACTTGCGTTTCCTGAATGACTAAGGATGCTGAGCACCTTTTCATGTGCTTCTTGGCCATGTGTGTATCTTCTTCGGAGAAGCGGGCACTCAAGTCTTCTGCCCATTTTCACGTTGAGATCACCGGGCTCAGTTGTTTCCTAGATCATGAGGGGCAAGAGCGCTGCCAGGCCGGGGCTTGCTCGTTTTGGTTTAAGACGAAGGAGCCCTGGATCCTTGCATGCTGGGCACTCAGCACACGGGCCCTGGGAGGCTGCGGGCTCTGGGAGGCTGGGGCCTTAGGGACAGAAGTGATCTGAGCGATGGTGGAGCCTCCCTGGCCGCAGGAGGCACAGGCGGCCTCGAGGGCTGAAGGGAAGAGAGGGTGGCATCAGGGACCTGACTGCAGGGGGGGCTTTGGGGACAGTCACCCCAGAGCTCTTGTACCTCCAGGCCCAGGTTGTCCTGCAGCTTCCCCTCAGCAGCTACTCCTGGGTACCCTGGCTGTGCCGGCGCCTGGGCGCCCGGAGAGCCAGCCCACTAGCCCCTGGCCACACGGAGCCCAGAGTCTTGAGCTGTGCCCCCCAAGTTGGTGGGCACTAGCCACACGCAGCCCCTAGAAGGAAAGTGAAATGCAGTGAAATAAAATCGGGGGTCTGCTTCTAGCTAAGATGAGTGCCACGGACCAGATCCATCCTTCCACCTAAAGGAGGCAAGAGATGGAGAAAAGTAGGTGAAAAATCTGTCGTCAAGGCCCCGGATGTCAAGTAGGGGAGGATGGAGAGAGGCTGGGAACCAGTGGGTTTTGCAGCTGGCCCGGGTCACAGCTGGGGACACGGTCCAGGCAGGAAGGAGGGGTGTGGGTGGAGACCAGAGACCCCCTGCGGTTAGGGACGGAGCCCAGGAGGGAAGCCAGGTGGTGAGAGTGTGAGCCCAGTGGTTGGAGCCCCGGGGCCTCAGAAGGTCTCTTTCAGGATGCAGACGGCCCAGGGGAGGGCTCACGGGCTCCTGTGGGTGAGGGGCTGCCCAAGGCGGGGGAAGGGTATCACCGGTTCCCCACAGCCGGTCTGGACAGCCTCAGGGCTCCCGGGCCTTGACAGATCACATTCAAGGGCCTGGCTATCACAGTGAGGTTAACAGTCCAAGACTGAGCGCTGCTCCTGTCCTGCTGAAAGCATCTTAGGAGCAATGCCCAACTGGTCACAGTGTTTCCATGTGACTTAACTGCGTCTCCAAAAAGCTCAAGTATCCAGCGCCCGTCATATAAAATTCACAGTGTCCGGAATCCCATAGAAAATTCACAAACGTGCACAGAAACAGGAAAACACAGCCCACAGCGAGGGATAAATCGCCACGGCCAGCCCAGGACTGACTCGGATGTTCAAATCTGCAGTTAACAGTCATTACTGCTGGAGTCCGTGTGTTCAAAGAGCTAAGCAGAGACATGGAAGATGTAGACAAGGACCCGAACTAAGCTTCTAGAGAGGAGAAGTACCATGTCCAAGATGAAAACACAGCAGATATGATCAACAGTGGGCCAGACGTTGAGGAAGAAATGATGAACACAGTTGAGGATGTAGCAACAGAAACAACCCCAAATGAGGGCACAGAGAGAATATTAATTCAGAAATGGACAGAGCATCACTGAGCTTTGGGAGAACTTCAAATGTCCTCACAGGTGTGATTGGAGTGTCTGAAAGAGAGAGAGAGGTGGGGAGCAAAATATGCAGGAAGAGAGAATGGCCAAACATTTTCTACGCATGATGAAAGCTATAAGCTCGCAGATCCAAGCTAAAGGAAGCCAGAGTACAGGAAATATTTTAAAAAACCCAACTTTGACACCAAAGCATATCTCAATCAAGTAGCTCAAAACCAGTGATAAAGACAAAATCTTAAAGGCAGTCGGAAAATGACAGAGAAGGTTCATACCATGGAGAGAAGGGAGGACGGGGACGGACTCTGGCGGGGGTTGTGCGCCAGGAGCTGTGGCAACACCTCTCAAGTCCTGGAGGACAAACACCCATCAGGCTAGAATTTCATACCCAGCAAAGATGTCTGTCACAACCGAAGGCCAAATAAAGACTTAGGAACATATAGAAGCTGCAAGAACTTCTCCCGCACTGTGAGGAGGAGACTTGTGCTGTGAGGCAGGTTACAGTGTGTCCTCAGCGGACGGAGGGCGCCCGACGTGGGCACACAGACCTGCATTCAGGAACGGGCAGTGCCGGAACTGGCGCTGGTGTAGCTACATACAGATGACCTATCTCACTGTGTAAACATTCTTAGCGGATAACGGTCTAAACAAAAATGAGAAATCATGTAGTGTGGGACTTATGATATATGTAAAAACAAAATGCATCAAGACAACAGCACAAAGGTTTTCAGTGGAAAATGGAAATAAGCTATTGTGATGTCACTACGTTGTACATGGATGGCATCACATCGCCTGAAGGCAGACCGTGACAAGTTAAAGATGTGTATGTGCTATAAACCTTAAAACAGTCAGTAGATTACAGAACAAGGAGGAGGAAAGAGAGAAAGCCAGACGGGGCACATGGGAAATAAATGACAAGATAAGAGAAGCACCTGGGGGCTCAGTGGGTTGAACGTCTGACTTCGGCTCAGGTCATGATCTCATGGTTGATGAGTTTGGGTCCCACCTCGGGCTCTGCGCTGACAGCTCAGAGCCTGGAGCTGCTTCAGATTCTGTGTCTCCCTCTCTCTCTGACCCTCCTCTGCTCACACTCTGTCTCTCTCAAAAATAAATAAACATTAAAAAAAAACCTTACAGGGACGCCTGGGGGGCTCAGTCAGTTGAGGGACTGACTTCAGCTCAGGTCATGATCTCACGGTTTGCGGGTTCGGGCCCTGCGTCAGGCTCTGGGCCGACAGCTAGCTCAGAGCCTGGAGCCTGCTTCAGATTCTGTGTCTCCTTCTCTCTCTGCCCCTCCCCTGTTCACGCTCTGTCTCTGTCTCTCAATAATAAATAAATGTAAAAAAAATTTTTAAAAACCCTACAAAAATAAATGACAAGATAATAGACTGAACTCCATGAATACTGTATCAGGTGCAAATGGCTGAAATATCCCAGATAAGTGACAGGACAAGATGTATGGAAAAGCAAGACCCAACCACGTGCCGTCTGTAAGAGACACCCTTCAAATGTCAAGATACAAACAACAGAGGTGAAAGACTTGGAAAGGCTGTACTATGCTAACATCCAAAGACCACTGCAGTGGCTATATTAGTACCAGACAAGAGAGATTGTAGGGCACAGAATGTTACCAGGGAGAAAGAAAAATGTTTCATGATAAAGGGGGTCGGTTCATGAAGAAGACATAATGATGTCATGAAGAAGACCTAATAATCCTAAAACTTTGTGCACCTCATAACATAGCTTTAAAATACATGAAACAAAACCCAACGGCCACAAGAACAAATCCCCAAGTGCAGCCAGCAATGTAACACGCATCTTCTGGCGATTCTCCCCACAGGTGGATGGACTGTCGGCAGGGGTGTGGGGGAGGGTCAGACGCGGCTGACAGGCACGAAACCCGTCACTCGTTGGGCACACATGGAGCATTACTCGTAGGGACCAAACTCTGGGTCATAAACAAGTCCAGAACATACAAAAGGATCCAAGTCATAAAGGTAGGTTATCTGATTACAATAGAATTAAAGCAGAATTGGGAGATTTCCAAAAAAAACCCCACATTTGGAAACTAAACAACACATTGCTTTTTAGAAAAACTTTTTAAAATGTTTTTTTTAAGAGAGACAGAGAGAGTGGGGGAGGGGCAGAGAGAGGGGAGAGAATCCCAAGCAGGCTCTGCACTGTCAGCACAGAGACATGAGGTCGTGACCTGAGCCGAAAGCAAGAATCGGACGCTTGACTGACGGAGCCGCCCAGGTGCCCCTAAACAACACACTTCTTAATAACCCACAGGACAAAGGGGAATTCGAAAGGGAAATTAGAAAGCACTTTGGAAAAAAAAAAAAAAAAAAGAAAAAGTATTTCGAACCGAATAAAAATGAAAACAGCAAATGCCACGAAAATGTGTGGATTTAGCTAAACCACTACTTAGCAGAATCTTTATAGCATCAAATTCCTATATTAGGAAAGAAGACAGACTCCAAATCAATGGCCTCAGCATTCACCTTAAGAAACTAGAAAAAGGAGAGCAAATAAATCTCAGAGTGAGGAGAAGAAAGGCAGCAACAAAGATCAGAGGGAAAATCAGTGAAATAGTAAACAGAAAAGCGATAGAGAAAATCAATGAGACCAAAGCTTGTCCTTCGAGATGATCAATAAAACAACCAAGCCGGGTGGGCCCGATGGGGGGGGGGGAGACAAACGGCAGGTGTCGTGCGTGAAAGAGGGGACATCAAGACGGACCCCACCGCCATCACAGGGTAAGGGGGTTGTGAACGCCTTGATTCCGATAAATTCAGCTGCAGAGACGAAACGGACAATCGCTTGCCAGGCACGACTCGCCAAAGCGCACGCAGGATGAAATCGCTTGCCTGCCTTGGATCCAGGAACGAAATCAAGTCTGTAGCCGAAAACCTTCCTACAACGGAGCCTCGGGCCCCGGAGGCTCTTCTGATGAATTTTCCGGAAGGTGTGAGGAGAGAACCCGGCTGGGCGGTGGTGACGCGCGGGCCGCACAGAGGCGCCTGAGACGGTGCTTGTTTGGGCCTCTCTTCCACCATTTTAAACCCACGCCTGCCGCGTGGCGCGGGCGTCCTGCCGGGAGAGAAAGGCGCGCCCGCGGCCACACAGAGCAGGAACTCGCTGTGTCACCGTCCCCAGCTGGGAATGTCCTTCAGGAGGTGAGGGGACACACAGACTGGGGTGTGTCCAAACATGACGCGACTCGGCGAGAAAAAGCAAGACGCTTCTGATACGCGCACCACGGATGGACGTCGGTCTCACGTGGAAGGAGCTGAACACAAGGAAACACGGTTTCTGATTCCATAATTGATGTAAAGTTCCAGAAAGTGCACAAAACCTGGGGGGGCAGACGAGGGCCCAGGGGGACAGACAAGGACCTGGGGGGCAGATGGGACCCGGGGGGACAGACAAGGGTCCAGGGGACAGATGAGGGTCTGGGGGAGCAGATGAGGGTCTGGGGGAGCAGACAAGGGTCTGGGGGGCAGATGAGGGCCCAGGGTAGATTTTGTCTTTGGGGGTCTCCTGGTACTGCCTCCTTCTCCCTCCATCTTGGGGACCCTGCCACTCAGAGGAGAGGCTGAACCCCGGCTGGGACCCTGGGTGCCCGGCTCCCTGCACGGCCCCACTGTCCCCCTGGGGAGCAGGCCCAGCTCTGGGGTCAAGGATCGGGGCAGGCTGGGTGGTGGTCACGGCTGAGCCACTTGGTGGTCATGTGGGGACAGTGAGGCGGGTAGTCAGCCCCCAGGCGGGGTCTGGGCCAGCCCCGCAGGGGCAGGGGTGGGGCAGGGGCATTTGGGGGGTGGGCGTGGGGCCAGCGGCAGGTGGGCCGGCCGGCCCGGCCTTCAAACGTCCTCCGTGCAGAGAAGCAGCCCGGCACACTCTCTCTTGTTTTGTCCTGTCTGTCCCTCGGGCGAAATTGAGAAAACCCATAAAAGCCAAATGACCCTGACGCAGAGGACGGTCCACAGCCCAGGTGCGCGTCAGGACCCGCCAGGCCGAGTTGATAAAAATGTAATAAGTTCCCACGCAGGGTCTATTTTACGACAGGTACGGCGTGGCCGTGTGTAACTGTGCTTACGATTAATTAACTCCTCCTGCCGTTCGTTAAGCCCCAGTGTTGATGAGGCCGGCGCCGCACCATCAGTGGTCCCCGGAGGGAGGACTCCATTCTCACCGGAGCCGGTCCCGGGGAGGGGCGCGCGGCCGCAGCCCTCACCCCTGCAGCGGCTGGAAATGAGTGTATCTGAGCTTCGCACGGGGCCCCGCAGCGTGCTGAGTTTTCAGTTACACCTCGAGGGAGACGGGTTGGCCGGAGAGAGCTCATCCCGGGGGGCGGGGGGGGGGCTCTGAGCGCCGGGCCGCGGGGCTGCCCTTACTGAGGGGTGCGGCCGTGCTCTGCCCCGGTGTGCATATCCAGTCAGGACATGCCAGAACCTTCTGCGAGGGCCATGCGGGCAGCCTGTGTGAGAAATCCCGGCCTTGATGCCATCTGCAGAGCCGTTCCCACGACACCCCCCCGGGGGCCCCGCCCTGGGTTACCATCCTCGTGGGCCCCTTCAAAGTCTCGGTCTTGGCCAGAGTGTCCCTCCTCTGGGTCCTGTGTGCCCCCGTCCCAGTTTTGGCGTGTCTTCTGTCTGGCCCGCAGCACGGGGCTGTGGGGGATGGGTGAGGGCCCGAGGCTCTGGCTGCTCTCGGAGGAGGGTCAGGACACGGGGGTGGGGGGTGGTGGCCCGAGGGGAGCCACAAAGCAGGGGCGTGGCAAGAGCGGCAGCAGCCCGGGGCGGGGGCGGGAGATGGGCTCTGGACAGGCAGGTCTGGGGTACTGGCAGGGATGTGGGGGCAGGGGACCAGTGTCGCTGTTCAGGCGGCCGCAGGCGCCTGTCACCTTCTCCTGTGCCTGAGCCTGGGTCCCTGAGCCGGCCCTGGCTTTCCGTAAGGACCCCAGGACCCTGGTGAGCTGCCTGGGTGCTGGTGGAGCAGAGGGGCCGCGCCGGAGGGGGCTCTGAGCCTCGGGAGCCGAGCTCACTGGGGGCAGGACAGCCTGCGGGTGCTTCCTGGAGGGGGAGGCTGCCCCGCTGGGCCTGGGGGGGGGCGGGGGGGCAGCTCTTCTGGGCCTGAGACTGCGGCACCTGCCGGCCGGGGGTGGGGGTGGGGGGGCGAGGGGGGGTGCGGCAGCTGGCCCCGGACACAAGTGGGTCCACAGGCTCAGGCACAGTCTGCTCAGGGCTTTAACTGAAAAGTCAAATTCTCATTTTCTCCAAAGGTGCTCCGGTCGTTTCTAAGCCCACAGGAAGCGCACGGGCCGTGGTGTTCCCCGGTATAAACGACCCAACAGGGCACACGGGGCCCCGCTGCCGGCCGGCCTCTGTCACAAGGAGTTCGAGGTGGCCCTTGGCTCTGCTTGGAACCCTCTCGGATCTGACAGGCCCCTTGAAGTTGAGAACTGGGCAGGGGTGGGGGTGGGCTGGGCCGGGAGCCAGGGTGAGTGTGAGCGAGCGTGAGCGAGTGTGAGGGAGTGTGAGCAGCAGTGTGTGTGTGTGAGTGTGAGTGTGGGTCAGTGAGCAGGCATGTGTGTCTATCCGAGTGCGCACACGGCCCTTGCTGGGCGGGGCACAGGCCGTTTCCCACCGTCCCTGCTGGTGGACGCCGCCCAGGGGACGGAAGCGGCAGGAGGTCTCCCAGGGCGGCACGTGTGGGTCTGGTGTGGCTAAGACTCTGGCTCCTTCCCCGGCCCGGGGCTCCTTCCTGGGGCCGGTGGTTTCCCACCCTGGGGGTGGGGGTCTGGGGGACAGAATGAATGTGACCGTCCCTGCCCGTGGTGAGGCCCCCTCGTCTGTGCTGTGTGAGCACAGGCTTGGGGTCCTGTTTTCTGGCGGGCTATGCATTCCTGAGGACCCCCACTTCTTGTTTCCGTCTGGGGTTTGGCCTCAGCCCAAAAGGGCCCCAGGGAGCCGCAGCAGGTGGGGGGTGTCTGGGCGGCTGCAGGTGGGAGCAAGAACCCAGGCTTGGCCCACCCAGGGTCAAGTGTGATGTCCACCCCAGATTGCGGGGACAAGGGCCTTCAGGGAAGGGGAGGGGCCCAGGGAGACCCTCTCAGGGAGGTACCCTCCCTCCTGGGCCTGAGCCCTCGCCCCGGGGGAGTGGGACCCCATGCCTGCCTCGGGTGGTTGACCCGGCCCAGGCGTTTTCCCAGGGGCGGGGAGGGTCACTGGCCTGTCCCAGAGCCTGTCCGGGAAAGACCCCGGGGGCTGGCTCCAGCTGGGGCAGCACATCTCAGGCCCTGACCCTGCAGGCGGCTCCGGGCTCCTGTCCCCCCTGCGGCAGCACGGATGCACGAGGCTGGGGGGCTGCCTTGTCCTCTTCTGGGAGGCTGAGGGCTGTCCCAGGCCCCGCCTCACCAGGGCACTCTTGCCAGTGACCCTGTCCCCTCTGCCTGGGCCCCTGGCAGGAGGCACCCCGAGGGCTGAGGCTGCCTGCTGGGCAGGATTTCTTATGGACTCATGACCTCGTCAGACCCAGAAGGAGCTGGAACTGCCGACCTCGCCCCTTCCTGAGGCTCCACCCTCTCACCTGCCCCCCTCCTGTCTCGGGGGGTGTCAGTCACTGGACCCCCACCTACAGCCCAGTCTACCAGGGACATGGTGTGGGGGGCGCGGGGGGCCAAGCAGGCATAGGGGCTGGGGAGGGAGTGCGACGGGGCCGCCGCGCCTCTGACCAGCCCTGTGCTGACATCATCCCCACCCTCCATCTGTCTACTCCCCCCACAGGGGGTAAACTGAGGCCCAGGGAAGGGCAGGGGCCCAAGAGGGAGGTGACATGCTCACGGTCGCACAGCAGGCGGAGGGGGCCCTGTCCACCCAGCGGGTCCCACCCAGCGGGAGGGCGGCGTCTGAGGGCCGAGGGGTCCGACGCAGGACGGACACTTGCCAGGCGCCCCAGGCCCCTGCGCACCACGTGGCCGTGCGAGTCGGCCGAGCTTGGGAGAAAGCTCAGGGGCGAGGATTTAATTTCCTCTCGCTCCTGCCGTGTTCTCGCCGCCTCGTAAATCACGCCTTTATGACTCTCTCTTCGGCACTTTTGCGATGGCCGATAATGGCTGAGTAAGTGGTAGGGGGATGAATTCTGCAGCAGATTTTAAACAAATGTGCTCGTTGGAGCCGTAAATAACTTTAAGCAGAGCTGGTGGGCGCCGCCTCGCAGGGCACGCGGGGGGAGCAGCGCCGACCTTTGGGAAGGAGCGGGTTGCCCACCCCGGAAACGGGCAGGGCCCAGGGCAGCGCCGAGGCCTTGCTCCCGGGGCTTCCTCAGTCGCCAGGGCAGAGACCCACCGCGGCTAGTGTGCACGCTTGTGTGCGTGTGGTCCGTGCGCGTGCGGGTGTGGGCACGTGTGGTCTGTGCATGATGCGTGCGTGCGCGGGTGAGCAGGGGCGCGCATCAGACGGCCTGGCCCTCCGGCCTTCGGGGGGCCCTCCAAGGTGGCGGCTGCGCAGAGCCCCAGCTGCGGCTCTTACCAGACGCATGACCCTTCCTTCAGTGGCTGGTCGGGGCTGCCCCTGGACCCCCAACCCCTGCACCCCCAGAGGCACCCCTGTCGTGCCCCTGGTCAGCCGACCTGCTGCCACAGGTCCCCTCTGGCTCTGACGTCTGGGCTCCCGCAGGGCCTCGCTGGGGAGCCAGACCCGGATGGATGGGCAGATCCTCTCGAAAACCCTGGGGCAGAAGCCGTGGGTCTTGTGGGGGTGGGGGGTGGGCAGAGGACCGTGGGAGTCCCTTGGTCATGTATCTGGCCAGGGGGACGGGGTAGGTGGGGCTGGCTCCTGGCACCAGGGCAGCTGCCCTGAGCGGGGACCGGGCGCTTCTCCCCCTTTGCCACACTCCCCCCCCCACGCCTTCTCTCCCTCGGGACCGCCCTCCCCACAAACACTAAGGATGGGGCCATGTGCATGCACACACCAGTCACAAGGGCACACATATGTACATATGTGCGCTTCCTGGACACGCAGTCCCCAAACGGCCAGCCAACCCCGGAGCACAGTCCCAGCACCTCGACGCCCAGGGGCCCTGGGGACTCCTGTGCCCATCAGTCTTTATTTTCTGCTAAAACTTGCTCTGCCAACCGTGGGGCTGCAGCGGCTCCTCATGAAGCCATAAACATAATTGATATTCTCCGCATTTCGAGAAAAAATACGAGTATTAAAGATACGCAGTATACCTCATAAAATTCTCTCATATTTCTTCTTTACGGTGGGTTCTAAAATTGGCAAAATAAATTCCCTAAGACCCATTACACTTAACGCAGAGTGTGTTTTGGAGGTGGGGAGACGCGCCTGCCGCGGGGGGCCCCTCTCCACGCGGCAGCTCAGTCCCGGCTTGGCCGGGCGCCGTTTCCCCGAAACCTGGCGGGCACGGCCAACGGTGGTCGCCTGGCTGTTTCTGGCCACAGCCGGACTCCGGGCAGGTTTAATCTGAACTCCGGGAGCGTCCGTGTTCCTCCTAGCGACGTCTCCGCAGCCCCCACATGGATTCCCCTGGGCTGAGCCACCTCTGGGCACTGGGTCCAGAGCCAGCCAGCCCCAAGCCCTGCCCTGCCTCCCCTGGGCGGGTGCGTGAGCTTTCCTGCCTCAGTTTCCCTGCTGGTCCCTCCTGGTTTAACCCAGAGCGAGAGAAACAACCCGAGATCGTTATATGCGTGTCTTTCTTCTTTATGGTCTTTTTCCTTCCCCAGAATAAAGCTCCAGAGAGCAGGGGAACACAGTTTAAGAAAACTTTTAAAACCAGTGGATCGAGGTATAGTTTACATGAAGATCAAATGGGCGCCTTTTCAAAAAACATGTTAAAAAAAAAAGTGGACTTAAGTTTGTGGCACAGCTGGGAGCGTCTCAGGTCGCGGGGTGGGTTTGGTCCCGCTCACGACCAGCGCGCCCGCGGAGTTATTAGCAGAGCCTGTACATTCCTTGTTGTTGTTTTTTAAGTTTTTTTACATTTATTTATTTTTGAGAGACAGAGAGAGACAGAGCACGAGCAGGGGAGGGTCAGAGAGAGAGACACACACACACAGAATCTGAAGCAGGCTGCAGGCTCTGAGCTGTCAGCACAGAGCCCGATATGGGGCACGAACCCATGAACCGTGAGACCTGAGCTAAAGTCAGAAGCTCAACCCACTGAGCCACACAGGCGTCCCATTTATTTTTATTTTTAAGAGAGAGAGACAGCGCGAGCAGGGGAGGGTCAGAGAGAGAGGGAGACACAGAATCCGAAGACAGGCTCCAGGCTCTGAGCTAGCTGTCAGCACAAAGCCCAACACAGGGCTCGAACCCACGAACCGTGAGATCATGACCTGAGCCGAAGTCGGATGCTCAACTGACTGAGCCCCCCAGGCACCCTCATTCCTTGGTTTTTCCTAGTGTCCTTCGGCTCCAGGACCCCGCAGCACATTTCCTCTAACGTGTCACCTCTCCTTGGGCTGCTCTGGGCTGCGACAGTTTCTGGGCTTCCCCTGTTTTTAGCGACCTTCACAGTTTTGAGGGGCGCTGGCTGCGTATTTTGTAGAATGTTCCCTAAGGGGATTTGTGTGGCGTTTCTGTCGGATTGTGCCCGTGCTGGGGAGGGCGGAGCCCGAGGATCACTGCAGGGGTGCACACCGCCAGCGTGGCATGTCCCTGCGGGCGCTGGCCTTGGTCACCAGGCTTCGGCACATAAAGGGACTCCGTCCCCTCCTCCGCGCTGTCCTCTGGAGGCAAGTCATGGTGCACCCACACAGCCCCTTGGGGGCAGGGCACCTCCACAAGTTATCTGGAATTCTTCCATTTGGGAGATCTGTCCCCCCCCGCCTCCCCCTCGTTTATTTGCTGAATCATGAGTTGCGATTGGTATGGACCCTGCGTATTAATTTCATACTTTGGGCTAAGACCCAAGGCTGCAGTTTGGTTCCCTATGTTGTTCCGGGTTGGTCACAGGCTGATCAGCGGGCACCTGTCAGGGGCTCCGGGACCGTCCCTCGAGCACTGTCTCACGCTCTGGGGCGACGAGAGGCTCTGTGCCCAGCCCCAGAGCCACCCACTTCTCCAGGGACCCCGGCTCCTCCTGCTAGAGAGCCCTGCAGGCCCCGGGGTCCGGGCGCTCGGTGTGCCTGGTGCCGCAGGGACCTGTTTCTTCTCACCCCCCCCCCCCCAGCTGTCAGGGCGAGTGCTTCTTTATGTCACCGTGTGCAGCGGTCCGGGCTCTCCAGAGACGGAACCAACAGGATGTCCGTAGAGAAGGAGATCCATGACGAGGCCGTGTGACGGGGCCCTGGCTCGGGTCAGCACGGGGCCTGAGCGGTGCCATCGCCTGCCGTCTGCGCGCTGGGGCCCCGGGGAGCCCGCGGGGCGACGCAGCCCGAGTCCCGAGGCCTGAGAGCCAGGGGGAGCCGCTGGTGGAAGTCTGGGTGTGAGGACAGGCCGTGAGGTGAGGGCCGCCCCCCCATGTCCTTGGCAGTGAGGCTGGAGATGGGGGCAAATTCCTCCTTCCCTTCAGTTCTGTCCCGGCCTGGACGGCAGGAGGCACCTCCCTGGGGCCACCCCGACCTCACCCAGCCCCCAGCCACACGTGGTCCCCCCGGGAAGCCCCTGCACGCACCGGAAGGAACAGTGGTCCTGAGCACCTGTGGCTGGTCACAGGGACGCACGAAGGGACGGTCACATGACCCGCATCCGTGTTAAGTGAGACATGAGTTCCTGGTGGTGTCTCCGCCTTTCGTCCTGCTGCCTGGTCACTCTGCCTCCGCTGCGCGCTGGGCTGGCGGCTTGCACCCGTGATCCATCTGAGGGAATTGTTGTGAAAGGTGTCCTTGGTCAGTGTCTAGACTCATTTTTTAAAAATGTTGCACATGGGTGTCCGATCGCTGTGGCATCGTGTATTGGAGAGACTATTTACCCTTCGCTCCTTCGTCAAGGCCTGGGGGACAGCACCGGGTCTGCTGTTGGGCCGTCTGTCCCGATTCACTGGTGAATCGGTCTGTTCCTTCTTAGTATCACACTGTCCTGATCACTGCAGCCTTCCGGTGAGTTTTGAAATTTGGTGAATGTGACGAACCGTCCAACTTTGTGCTTCCGTATTGCACTGGGAACTCTAGACCTTCTGACCTTTGGCCTACACTTGGCATCAGTTTGGCCATCTCCACGGCAGCGCTCGCTGGGGTTCTGCTGGGCTGCGTTGATTCAGTAGATCACGTTCAGAAGAACAGACATCTTCACAATATTGACTCTTCCTGTCCACGATATCTTTCATCAGAGTTTGTAATTTTCAGCATGTGGATCCTGGGCATATTTTATTAGATGTATACTGAGTAGTTCATTTTCATGGGGTTCTATGTAACTGTATTGTTTTCTTAACTTTAAAGTCTGAGTGTCCCCTGTGGGTGTATAAGAAAGCATCTGACTTTTTTGTATTGGTCTTGTGTTTGGTAAATTGCTATACTTGCTTATTAGTTCCAGGAGAGAGATGATATATAGATAGATGATAGACAGATAAATAGATTGATAGACAGATATAGATGGTAGAGAGACAAATAAGTAGATAGATAATAGATAAAGAGACAGGTTTGTTCATACATACATAGGTTGATTTCTGAATGTGGAAACATCGCTGGAGTAAACCTCACGTGGTCCTGGGGTATAATACCTTTTATATATTGTCAGATTGGATTTGATAACACTGTGTTGATTCTTGTACCTAGGTTCACGGAAGTTATTGGTGTATAGTTTTCTTTTTTAAAGCGTCCTTATCATTTCGGTGCTTGGTGGTCTTACGGAATGAATTGGGAACTATTCCCTCCGCTGCTGTTTTCCTGGGGAGACTGTAGAGAATCGGCATCTTCTCTCCTGTTTGGTGGATTTCGCTCGTGAAGGCGTTGCTTCGGCCCCAGTTTCTGTTACCTTCTTTCTCTGCTTGTTTCTGTCTTCAATTGCTCCTCGCCCTCTAGTTGCCCAAGACGGAGGCTTAGGTTATGTCTGCTCCTCCTGCCCCCCCAGCGCGCGGGTCAGTGCTGTCACTGCGGCCTCTGCTGCAGCCGGGCGTTTCGGTAATTTTCATTTCACCTTCATTTCATCCAAAATCTTAAAAGGTTCTCTTAAGAGGCCCCATCAGTTAAGTGTCTGACGTTAGATTTCAGCTCAGCTCGTGATCTCGCGGTTCTTGAGATAGAGCCCGGGGTCTGTCTCTGCACTGACAGTGAGCAGCCTGCGTCAGAGTCTCTCTCTCTCTCTCTCTCTCTCTCTCTCTCTCTCTCTCTCAGTATAAATAAACTTAAAAATTTTATAAAATAAAAGTTCTCTAAGACTCCTTGAACAAGTGTGTTGGTTAAAAGTGTGCCATTTAACTTCCAAATATTTCAGGGGTTTTCAAGCTATCTTTTTGGTAATTGATTTCTAGCTAGATTTCATCATATTCTGGAACATACTTTATATGACTTCTATTCTTTTAACCCTGTTACCGTGTGTTTTATGGCCGCATTCCTGGTGTTCTGCTACTGTTGGGTGGGGCGCCCATCCGTGTCCGCTGACGGAATTCCTCAGGCCGGCCGGCTCCCTGCCGGTCTCTGTCGACGTCTTCTGTCCCCGACTGAAGGGCGGGGCTGGGGTCTCTGCCTGCAGTCCGTCGGCTTGGCCTCACGTGCTTTGAGCCCTGCTGCGTAGGGGCAGGCAGGGCCTCCGGAGGCTGGGGGTGGAGACTGTTCGGAGGCTCAGCAAGCCCGCTCGGGCCCTGTGGCTCCTTTCTCGGTCGGAGGTGCGTGACTGTGGGCAAGATGATGCACAGAGTGGCCGGTGGAACCAGCCGCCCCCCTCGGCAGCCGCACGGGGCCTGATTCTCGCCTGTCTCCATGGCGTCAGGCTTCGCCGCGTGACCTGCCCTGAGAGGGGCCCGTCGCTTCCTCCAGCCCTGATCCTGACGTCCAGAAAATGCTACAACCAGCCAAGAGCCGACGTGCAAGCCGAGAGATGTGCGTGTGCCTCAAGCTGGTCAGACTCGGAGAGCGAGTCCGTGACGCCAGCCTGGAGAACGCGGGCCTGGAGAACGCGGGCCTGGAGAACGCGGACCTGGAGAACCCGGGGCCTGGAGAACGCGGGCCTGGAGAACGCAGGCCTGGAGAACCCGGGGCCTGGAGAACCCGGGGCCTGAAGAACGAGGGCCTGGAGAACGCAGGCCTGGAGAACCCGGGGCCTGGAGAACCCGGGGCCTGGAGAACGAGGGCCTGGAGAACGC
>PISW01014755.1:0-19669 GCA_004023785.1 Mungos mungo | reverse complement strand
CCCCTCCTCCCCCTCCTCCTCCTCCTCTTCTCTGCATTCTTCTGCAGCCAGTGCTCTAAATCCTTACAGAAGTTGAGTGGAGCATCTTTGGGCAAAAGCAAGAACTGACCTTGAGGTGAGGGAGGGTCTCTGAAGCCCCCCAGTGCCTGGGGGAGGCCTCCTCTCCCCAGGAGTGGCTAAGACCTCATGAAAAGCAGTGAACTTCAGTTGTCCATCACACATGCCCTGTGCCCTGCAGGTTGCGGGCACCCCATATATGTCAGTGAGGGGATGGACAGCAGAGAGGCACACCCCACCCCAGCCTGCTCTGGGCACGGGGCCCTGGAGCGTTGCCTGAAGCCCCCTCCTTCCCTCAGGGAAAACCAAGCCCTCACTGGAGTTATTTTGAGGTTGTGTGCTTATTTTTAAAACACAAGATTATTTTGAGGGCATACGCTTTCTTTAAAAAAAAAAAAAAGAAAGCATGGGAATTTTGTATTTGGCACCATACTATTCCCCTGCATTTAAAGAGAAAAACTATGGCCCTCAGAAACCTTTGGGTCAGCTCCAGGGAGAGGACCTGCATGCCTGTGGCTTCTGGTGTCCTGTCTCTGTGGCTCATTCAGCGAAATTTGGGGTGGAAAATGCATGAATCGTCAAGTTTGAGGGGGCACTTACGGACAGTTGAGTCTTTCTCCCCATCTCTCCATTGCTTAAGTGAGGAAATAGGCACAGAGAGGTTAAGTGATGTGCTCAAGGTCGCACAGCTGGTGAGCAGCAGAGCCAGAGTTTGAGCCCAAACAGCTTTAACCACAGCACTTGCAAAAGCGCCACTTTGGTGAGGCCTGTTGCTGCCTACCCTGTTGCGTTTGTGGCTGGACAGCTGGGGCAGTTTCCTGGACCACTGAGACCTACTTCCCTTCACGGCAGCGCATGATGGCAGTCACCTCCCAGAGAGAAGAACTGCCAAGAACCCAGATGGCGCCTGGAACCTCAAGGACCCTTCCACTGGGGATAAGGAAGGTTTTGCACAAAGATACAGACTTCAGGCTTCCCTAACTGGAGTCCCAGACCTCCGGCCTGGGCTGGTCTCTCTCTAGGAGGAAATAGTGTGTGCGCCTCTTGTCAGAGGCACTTGGCCAGCCTCTTTCTCCAGGTGGTTTGGCTTTTGCCGAGTGTCCAGCCCTTGGCTCCTGTGCCGTTGTCTGCGAGCCAACCGTGACTTGGCAAGGGCTCTGAGAACTCATTTCCAGAAGAGGAAACTGAGGCCCAAACTTGATGTCAGAGAAAGAAGCCTGGTGTCCGATCCCCTGTCTCCGGCCACCCTGGCTCATGAGCTCAGGTGGAGCCTCTGCCCTCAGTCTTCTCTGCTGGGCCAGAGGGCGCCTTCCAAGTTCATGGTCACCTGGAAGAGCCACATGCTCGTGGCTCAGAGAGGGAAAGAGATTTGTGTAGGTTCTGGGAAAACTGGGAGCAGAGTGCGGCTGGAAGCCACGTCTCCTACCTCCCCGGCACCTCATTCATTCCTGTTTCTCTCAGGGGGGAGCATTCAACCACCAGGGTTTGGATGGTAACACAGAGCTGCTCTTTGGGCCTCAGTTTCCCCTGACGTCAAACAGGGTGATGGACAACCTCAGCCCTGCAGCCTGCATGCGGTCAAGTTTTTACCAGAGAGAGAGAGAGAGAGAGAGAATGTAGACAACAGAATGAGTTTTTTCACAAAGTAAGATATTTTCAGCCAAGGAAGAGGAGTCCTTGTCCCACAGATTTTTTCCGGCATTAAATACTGTTTCTTTTCCAAAATGGCGGGGGCCGTAAAGGACAAGTTTAATTTTGCGATACCCTCACTTGGCAAACACAGAAAGGTGGAACTCTAGGGCAGTCTCACCGCGGTTTGGGAAATGTAACTGGTTCGTGAAACCCCAGAGTTTAGAGTTTGAACTAACGTGGTCTCTTGGGCTCCTTTGAGCTCAGGGAGAAGCCAGATAGGGATAGGAGTGGCTGGGGTCACATGACCGGAAAGAACGGAGAAAATGGTCCCTAGGCATGGACGTGAGGGTTCCAGCAGTTAGAGCCAGAGCCAGACCACAGAGCAGGGAATGTACCTGGCACATGGTAGTTGCCCATATTTGGGCAACAGGGTGAAATGATTTCCATGTGAGTGTTCAGCACAGGACTCAGAGTCAGGGCAGCGGGTGGAGAGAGAGAGGGCTGGGTTCTGAGCTGGAGATCTGTCTTAGGTCGGGCTTCCCCAGAGCAGAGCCTGAGGCAAGGATTTGGGTGACTGTGCGGTTTTGAGGGTGTGCTTCAGGCGGGGTTGGGATCAGGGAGAGGTGAGTGAGGCAGGGTCATGCAACGTTAGGGTTGAATTCCATATTTATTTTTAAATTTTGGTATTTTGCTCATCATGTATTTTATGCTTTAGTTTCATTTTTTTAAAAGTTTATTTTAAGAGAGAGAGCGAGAGAGTGCACACGTGCATGTGAGCAGGGGAGGGGCAGAGAGAGAGGAAGAGAGGGGAACAGAGAGTACAAAGCAGGCTCTGCAATGTTGGCACAGAGCCTGATGCAGGGATCAGTCCCACAAACCGTGAGATCATGACCTGAGCAGAAATGCTTAAACAACTGAGCCACCACCGCCCCTAGTTTCACTTTTTAAAAAAACGGAACTAAAATATTATTTATTTTGATGAGTAAAATTTTTGGCACACTCTTAAATTGACATTCAAGGACGGAGTGGGGCAGGAGCTCAGCAAGGGTGTGGTCTCAGGGGGAGCCTGTCCTTAGCCGGACCCCATGGGGAGCCCAAAGGTAGCCCCTGTCAGCTGGGGAGAGGCAGCGCCTGCTTAGCCGAGGGAATTCTCAGGAAAAGGGGCCAGCCGTGAGCTGTGAGCATCTAGTCTTCTCTGCAGCGTGGGGTGGGCACCCTCAGCTAGCGAAGGGGACCTGAGCTGGGCACCAACATCCACCACAATACTCCCTTTTTCTTTGAGAGAGGCCAGCAAAAAATTTGAATCAATTTTTAAGTGCTTTTGGCTGTTGGACTGTTTCTTTGGCTCTGACTGTGCCGAAACCTCCAGGGCCCAGCTTCTCACCCAGGTTTGGAGGGGATGAATGTGGGGCACCCGCGGGGCTCACTTGCTTAAGCAGCTGACTGATTTTGGCTCAGGTCCTGATCCCAGGGTCATGGGATGGAGCCCTTTGTTGTGTTCAGTGCTGAGTGTGGAGCCTGCTTAAGATTCTCTCGCGCGCATGCTCGCTCTCTCTCTCTTCCTCCCTCTGCCCCTGCCCCACTCACACATGCTCTCTCTCTCTCTCTCAAATAAATAATAATAAAGAACAGATGAATGAATGAATGAACGCTTTTGAGCAGGGAGGGTGTCCGGGTTGGGGGAGGGTTAGGGAGGTGGAGCTAGTGTCGATAGGGGCGTGGCCTGAGGAATGAGCTCCTTTCCTCGGAGGGCGGGGAGCAGGTGGGAGGGAAGCCGGAGTGGGTTGAGTGGCTGTGATTCTGGCCGAGGAAGGAAAAGCAGTGGGAGGGTGAAGAAAGTAGGAAGGAGAGGGCTTGCCCCTGTTTAAACAGGCAACCGAGGGGTGGCCTGGCGCTCTGGTTTTTCCTAAACTAGGAAGCTGAAGGAGAGGTAGACCCCTGAGGCCTGGAATATTTCGTTCTTGGGTCCCTGGAGAGGGTTGGGGTTCGTGGTGAGACTCAGGAAAAAGCACCGCAAACTACGTGCGACGTAAGCCCCAGCGCTCAGGGGGAGGGGCGCAGGATTTGTTCCCTGACCACGTATTCCTTCTGGGATTTTAGGGTGACATCACGGCCCATATGCTCTCGCTAAAGCTCTGCCTTTGCTGCCACAGTGCCTGGGTTCACACCAGCCCAGCTTTAAACCCGAACTTAATCCGTGACATTAAACCGCCGCCATGTTGCCCGGATGCTCCAGGTTCTCCTGCCTCGGGGCCTGGGCGGCCGCTGTGCCTTGGCCAACGCTCCCTTGTCCTTCAAGGACCCCTTCTCCCAGGCAGCCTTCCCTGACCTGGGAGCCGGCGGTGGTCCCTGCGCGTGCTCCCAGCACGCAGGGCTTGCTGTGTTGTGATTTGCACATTATCTGCCCCCTCCTACCTGGCCTGGGGTTTCTCGGCCGTGGGAACTCTATCTTTGTGTTCCCTGCTCTTTGCCCGGTACCCGGCAGGTGATGTGTGCTCAGTAAGGTTTACTGAATGTATGAATGAGAAACGTCTAATCCGTCATCAGATATTTACACCTTAGTGTGAATGAAGCTCTCTGGAGTTGTTTTTTGTTGTATAATCACACTCCCTCATGACTGGACCACATTCACGTCTGGGGCAATGCACTTATGTGTCATATAATCATAAGAATCATAATCATATTTGATAACATACTCCTCTCGTTTAATTCTAGAGCCAACTCTACTTGGTATGTATGATGACTGCTCCATTTTGCAGAGAGGGAAACAGTATTTAAGCAACGTGGGTAGCACGGGGCAGAGCTGGAATTTGAACTCAGGTGTGCCAGCTCCAGAGCCTGCTCCCTTCCCCCTGAGGCACTGGGCGTGGGTTTGGGTTCAAGTCCTGGCTCTTCCGTATGGCAGCTGTGTGATCTCGGGCAAGTTGCTTGACCCCTCTGAGCTCCCGTTGCCCCAACTGGCAGATGGGAGGGGTAACCAGGGCTGTTGGGAGGCTGGAACAGAGTGAAGGGCGGCAAGGCGCCTGCGGGCTGACGGTGACGGTCCCCACCCTGCGGGGGCTCCCGGAAACCTGCACCCGTGGAGGCGTTGTTGTCAGAAGGGTGAGAAAGCATGGAGGGAGACAAAGGCCCCTCTGTGAGCCGCCTGGGGCCCTGCCTCTGGGAGGCGAGCTGGGGAGAAGTGAGGGCTCCATGGAGGGAGAGGAGGACCCGCCTGGGGCGGGGGGTGCCATGTTGCCTGCCAGGATTTGTTTTTCATGAGCAATGGATGGAAAATTACTTTGGATTCTTTCCTGAGGGGACAGGAAGGCTCGGGCCAGTCTACGGAGGGGAGAGGTTTCTCTACAGGCCAGGAATGTGATCCCTGCTTTATTTTACAACAGAGTCAAAGCAGAAAACAACCTAAGTTGGTGGTGGCTTGGGGCTGCTCTTGGCTACCCAGTCAGTTCCGGAACCGACTCTTCGAGAGCTCAGGCTCCAGCCACCAGGAGTGGGGATGCACCAGCAGCCTGCCGGCTCGCCCATCGCCACCCTGTTCTCCCACGGGCTGCTTTTCCGGGAAACCAGATCCACCCTTTGGGGCTGGCAGGGGGCCCTGGGCACGGGTCTGTCTCCCTCACACTGTAAATAGTGCCATGTGTCTGCAGAACATTCCCGGTCCCTGATCCCCACAATGGCCCTGTGGATGATTCCTCTCTCCCTCCGATAAATGTGGAAATGGAGGGCCAGAAGTTGGAACAGCTGGACCGTTAGGAGAAAAACCAAGGTTTCCTGACTTCCTGTGATACCTCACACCACAGACATGGCCTGGGCTCCCTGGGGACTAACAGTCTAAGAGGCTCCGAAGCAGTTTCTTGATGAACTAAAACACAGCATAGCCAGTGCAAAGGGAGGGCTGAAAACTTGTTTGCTCGTCATCGTAAAAGCCAAGGGCTTTTGTGGGGCGCCTGGGTGGCTCCGTCCGTTGGGTGTCTGACTTCGGCTCAGGTCATGATCTCACTTGTGGGTTCGAGCCCTGTGTCGGGCTCTATGCTGACAGCTCAGAGCCTGGAGCCTGCTTCGGATTCTGTGTCTCCCTCCCTCTCTGCCCCTCCCCACTTGTGTTCTGCCTCTTTCTCTCTCTCTCTCTCAAAAATAAATAAACTTAAAATATTTTTTAAAAATTGAAAAGGGCTTGAGAGTCGCAGACATTATTAAGAATAGGTAGCAAATGATACACACACACGATTGTAATATTATATAACACATATAGAATAATGAAGTGTATGAGTAAAGAGACTGGAAACAAGTTAAGTGCTCAAATCCAGGAGACTGGGTCAGCAAATGATGGCAAATCCAATAATGGAATAGTATGCAGCCATCAAAAAGGACAGATATTTTTTTTTTTTTTTACATACTGATGTGAGATGGTCTCCAAGGTGTGTTGTTAGGATAGACAAATCGCAAAAATAGCGTGTGTAGGTTATGTTATTTGCCTTTCATGCAAAATGGGAGAGAACTTAGAAAACACATTTGCTTAAAGAAACTGGAAAGGGGCCCGAGAAACAAATAAAAACTGATAGGTACGGGGGGACTGGGTGCGTGGTGGCGGGGTAGGAATGAGGATTTGCCTTCTTTTTTTTTAAGATATTATTTTTAAGTAATCTCTGTACCTGACATGGAGCTCAAACTCATAACCCCGAATTAAAGAGTCACATGCTCCCCTGACTGAGCCAGCCAGGTGCCCTGGATTTGCTTCCAGCTTCTAAATAATTTTAGATGGTTTTGAACATCCCCAATTAGATGGAGTGACGTTGCTTAGTTGAAAAAAATCACGTGCAGATGCCCATTTGGCTAATAATAATAGTTATTATGAAGTATTATTTAAACCTTAATGCCCGTGACCTTTACCACGTGAACACATGTAGGGTTTTAAACCTAGCTTTATCTGACTCCAGCTTCCTTAGTGTCACAGGGAGAGAGTTCCTTCTGGCCTACTTTGCACCTAGCCTGAGAGGGTCCTAATTGTTTTTATGCAAGGCCCACCCTTCCCTGTAGCATCCAGGTCATTCTGGACGGTAGGACGTGTGGACACGGGTGGTCAAGCCAGTAGACTTGCTTATCTCTTTCCAAGAGAACCCTTGAATGCTTGGTGAAATGTTTGTAGGAAAAAATGTGTCCCTGTGGGCTCTCCTGGACCCTAATATCCAAAGTCCAGAGAGACCTTCTATAGAGCATAACTGAACACCCATTTGCTCACTGGAGAAACCAACCCAATAGGGCTCTTAGCCAGTCTTTTCTGTGCCAAGACCTCCCCAAACATGGCGTCCAGCCTCTGTGTTAATAATAGTCGCTGGTTCCTGTTCAAACTAACCGAAGACCTTGAGGAGCTCCGTTGCATAGTCTGATCCGCGCGTGTTCACCGAGCGGCTCCGCCCCCCTCCCGGAGCCCAGGCCCCTCACATGGCTGCGGGCTCACACCTTGCTCCGTAGCTCTCTGGTCTTTGGGAAGTTTGGAAATACCCCAAGGCCACCTTTATTCTACTCTTAAACATGTACCCAAATACATCAGAAAACGTCTGTGTGCCGTCTCCTCTCCAGGCGGCTATGGACCATCCCCCGGAAGGATGGCCATTCGTGGGGCCCCTCCTTGGCCCGCTCTGAGGTGGGTCTGTCAGCCCTTCGTGGACTTTCTCAGGAGTCACGCAGAAAGGTTGCTTTCAACCTTTTCCCCTCTGTCTGTCTGACTCTGAATCTCTGTATATTTCTTCCCTGCCCTCACAGCTTAGCGGCTTCTGTTACCTTCTCCGTCATTCTCTGTCTCCCCTCCTCCCCTCCTCCCTGCTCCCCGGTGTCCTCTTCCCTCCCTCTTCGTCCTCTTCCCTCTGGGTTTACTCGCCCACCCTCCCCTCCCCGCAACTCCTTGGGTGTCCCCTGCGATGTCATCCTCTGCTCCCTCCTCCCCACCGGGATCACCCGCCCCACCAAACCCCTGCCCTGCTGGGCCTGCAGCAGAGAGGACTCTTCACCCAAATCTCCCCGAGCCGAGCGTGGAGGGCCGGTCAGCCACACGGGGCTCAGCAGGGCCTGCGCTCCGTTTAATGCTCTGCAGTTGCTGGTCTTGAAATTTGTAGTACTTTCTTTTTCTTTGTTTAATGTTTATTTTTGAGAAAGAGAGAGAGAGAGAGAGAGAGAGTGTGTGTGTGTGTGTGTGTGTGTGAGCAGGGGAGGGGAAGAGAGAGAGAGAGAGAGGGAGACACAGGACCCGAAGCAGGCTCCAGGCTCTGAGCCATCAGCACAGAGCCCAGTGCAGGGCTCGAACCCATGAGCTGTAAGATCATGACCTGAGCCAAAGCCAGATGCTCAACCAACTGCGCCACCCAAACACCCCATTCTTTCTGAATAAGGGGCCCGCGTGTTCCCTTTGCACAGGACCCCACAAGGTATCCGGCCTGTTCTGCTGCCGAGTGTGAGCTTCCTGGGAAGGTCCAGTTCCCGGCCACCCTGCTGCTTCTCATCCGCTCACTAGTAACACCTGCACGTGCCTCCAGCTTCTAAGGTGGCCCCACCAGGCAGGGGTCCTGGACTCCCATTTTGCAAATGAGAGTAGCCATCTGTGCAGAGCCAACAGATACCTAAATCCCAGAGAATTCTAGATACGGGTGCCTGGCATGTGCCTTTTTAAAGAGAAGCCACAGCCTCTCCAAACCTCACTCTCTTCGTCTGCCAAATGGGGATCATGGGAATGTAATGACCCAGACAGGTTCTCAGCACAGGGCCCAGCACACGGGGGCGGGCAAGGTCAGCACCCAGGAGCCTCTGGCTTCCCTCCCTGTGCGGCAGAGGAGGGGGCCGTTTGTGAGTAAGAAATGATGATTTACTGTCCAACCTGGGGCACTTTGGAAGGCGGAAGGGGCATGTTGAGATCAGAGTTACAGGCCGAGATGTAGGGTTACTGAGTAGGGGTCGGATTGTGTGTGTCTTTATCAGTGTCCGGAACGTGGTGACAGGCGAGCGAGCTTTGGAGAGCCAGCGTCCCCTGCGCCCTGGGCCGGCCTCCCGCCGGTAGAGAGCACGACTGGGCTCTAGACTTTGCTGCCGAGAATCGTGTCCCGCTTGCTCTGGCTACTAATCCCAGGACATCTGTTCAGGCAAACCGGGTCAGGAAGAATGCCTGGAAGGCTGCACAGTTCAGGCCCCCTCCCAAACGTTCTAGAAATAAATGTCTTCAGATGAAGTCAGCAATACGTCAACCTGAATGTCTAGTCACTGCTTCCCGGGCCCGGCTGGGAAAAGTGGCTCTTACCGAACTGCACTCTGGCACCGGACCACCAGCTTCGAGGGAGGGAGGGTGCCGTATTTAGGTGGCAAGCATTTGCTGGAGGCTCCTCCTAAAACACGCCGACCTCGAGGCTGTGTCCGTGCAGACACCGGTCACCACACTGCACCTTGTCTCTTGTGCACAGACCACTGGAGAGAGTCCTTCTGCTCCCCAGCCCCGGGAAGGCTCCCCATTTCCCCGGAGTGGGTGTGTTTTTAGCTGGGGCCACATGACTGCTGGAGTTGGCTTCTCTTTCTGAGATTAGGAGTCTGGGAGGCCACCGCGTGGCCCACCCAAGCTACGTATTTAGGACATTACTTATCGTCTGCATTTTTCTCCTCAGCCCTGGCTCCACTTTCTCTCTCCACCCACGTTCCCTTCCTCCTTTCGCTCTCACTTTTAATTTATGTTCCCCTGTACACTCTTTTCTCCCCCCTCCCTCCTTTCTGGACCACGCCAGCATGTAAGCAAGCCAACAGACAAACCTGTAAGCAAACGCATCCGGAAGCACTTCCCCTTCTGTTTGGAGAGAGAAGGGTCCCAGCTGGTGGGGGCCAGAAGGCAAGAGGGGAGGAATGGTGCAGAGGAAGTGCTGGCCAACGTTAGAGTGAGGAAGTGGCCCTTGTCCGGGGCGGGAGGTGGCCAGCTTGTCCTGTGTGACTCCAGGGGGCTGAACCCGGCTCCAAGGGACTATGTCAGGTTGCTTCGAGTTCAGTTTAGTCAGAAAAGGAAGAGCTTTCTAATGACCCCATGAGTTTTTCTCGAAGTTCTGCCGGTGGAGGTAGGGAGGAGAAAGAGGAGCGATCTGTTCTGGAAAATGGCAGGACCCAGGGAGAGTTTATTTCTGATTCTTTTATTCCTAAGTATTGACGGGAGGGCCCAGGGGATGCCCGAGGGAAGGTCCCAGGCACGGGCTCCCCCCATTGCAAGGCAAGGCGACTTGGCGAAGGAGAGCCATTCACGGTGCCCGAGTGATGCTCTCTTCTGCCCGTCTCTCCCCCCTGCCCTGCCCCACGAGATAAGCTCCGCCAGACACGAGTCTGTGCACACTTCGCAGCCTGCGGCATCCCCACACCTAGCCCAGCGCCTGGCACACCACCGGCCTTTGTCACGTTCATCAGACAAAGACCACAGCTCTTGGTGACGGGCCGGAATTCAAACTCAATATTCTCGGACTCCAGAAATAGCTCTCTGTAAACACAACAGCCCAGGGGCGCATTGGTCCGAGTCAGGATCCTTACCTACGTAGGCTGACCAACCGCGGATGTTCTGGAAGTCCTGCCTCACAGGATATCCCCGACCTGGATGACTGGTCTCCCATAACCCCCTGCACTTGGGATCCCAAGGTGGGTCTTTACATGGAGCCAGCTTGCAGACGGGACATTGTTCCCTGGGTGATGGGCGAGCGTGGGGCCGGGCTGGCGTCGGCATCTGGTTCTGTGTCTGCCGGCTGAGGCTTAAGCCCTCGGCAGCCCTGAGTGACTTTCTCTTTCCTACAACGTGAGGGTTGCAGCCCCCTTGAGCCTAAAGCCTCTCCAGCAATGGCTTTTAAGGTTCTGGAATTTCCTCTGGGCTTCAACCAGCTGTTTTTTCCGTTGAGGGTGGAGGGGCGGTTTTCCCAGCAGGACCCTTCCGTAGGGCAAGGCCTGGGCCTTGCCTTGGGAGAGGCGACTGCGCAGCGACGGGGTCGAGGGGGAGGGCAGCCTGTTCTTCCTCCCCCCACGCCTGGGAACAGGGTGGGGTCTCCTACTCCACCATCCTGGTTGCTGGCAGCAGCACTCAGCCCTTTTGTCAGCTGCCTGGGCTGGAGCCAGGGGGTTCCGAGGGGCCCCCAGGGCCCCAGTGCCTGGGGCCAGCAGCCTGGCAGGGTGCAGCTGGGCGGCTCAGGGCTCTGGGACCTCCCCTGGGTCCCCCTGCCTGCCCAAGAGACCAGTGAGTGACAACTGTGCTGTCCATGGTGGGTGAGTCAGGTCACTGGGGGCTCTTGGAGGTGGGGTGGTGGATGTGTGGGACGTGGGCACAGGTGGGGTCAGCAGGCATAAGAACGGAGGGCTCTGTGCCCAGAGGGACCTCTAGAAGGCAAGTCACAGGGCGCCAGGAACAGGCACAGTGACTGAAGAACGTGGCTATTGTGTCAGAGCAGCCCAAGTTCAAATCCCACCTTGTCCCTTCCTAGCTGTGGGGCTCTTGAGCTAGTGGTCTTGCTTCTTTGAGCCTCAGTTTCCACTCCTGCAAAATGGGAATGAAAAAACATGCCTTGTTGATGGTTTGTTCTGCCGGAGTCCAGCTCCAGCAGGTCCAGGGTTCCCCTGAAGGATGGACGGTGTCGGCGAGAGAGAGTGAGAGAGCCTCACAGGCAGGCATCTCTGCTCTCTCTGTCTGATTCTCTAGCTTTATGTATGGTAAAAGGTACAAGGAACAGAAAGAGCAGTAAATAATTTCTCATAAATAATTTTTACAATTTTCTAGGACATGGGTTCTGCAGAAGTCACAATTCTAGTACTAAGGATTGTCATAAAAAACTTAGCTACAGGCCCTGATGCTATTATATGGGAAGGGCAGGTGTTTTTGTTTGTTTGTTTGTTTGTTTGTTTACAAAACTTCAGGTCTAGCCTTAAGGAAGCGACCTTTAACAAGAGGCAAACAGTATTGTTTAGTAAAGGTCAGTTTTTTGTGAGTAAGGGTCATTAGGCTGTTTATAGCTCTGAGAGAAAGGTCCCAGAAAAACAGGATTCTCAGGAGACATAATGCCTGTTCTCATAGTCCCAAAGATGATTGATACATTTTATTGCAGTGGTAACTTTTACAAAGACTCCAGGCCCAAAAGGTAGTCAGTTATCAGTTAATTGCTTAGGGGAAAATTATTTGTTGCATTAGGGTGTATCTAGTTTACTCATCCTTTCCCTGACCAGGTGCAATCACGCCTCAGGGACAGGGCAGGGGGACAGGCAGCTCCTGACACTAATCAGCAAATCCCTCTGAGGTTTGGTGCCCAAGCAGAAATGAAAGTTTCAAGAGGGTAGATTCTGGGAGCTGTCGGGGGGCAAGAGACCGTGCAAACTTGCCGTACCCTCACCAGGAATTTTCACTCTACCGGTGAGTTCAGATAGCTCCCAACATTGTTCTAAGTAGAGGTTGGCATCTGAGAAGTGGGGGTTAATGTCGTCACCCCAACCTCTCAGTTTCTATCCCTCTCTGCCGAGGGCGGGACCCTGAGACCAGGAGACAAGTGATGGCTTCTGAGTCACCACGGAGAAACTTGCTAGTGAAATGGGAGGACAGGAAAGGATGCTGCTTGAGGGCTCATCACAGCCCTGCTGTGGAAGAGCTGTCGGTCCCCTGGGGGGCCTGAATGCACCGTGATGGGACAGAGGGACTTTCTCACCAGTCTTGTGGGTTGCCGTTGGGGTCCGTTAGAACAGAACCAAGCTCTGGGCGTGGCCGCTGTTCCTGACCTTGTTCCTTTCAGAGTACAGCGTCTGTTATGGGGACAATAATCCCCTCTCCTCTGGGGGCCTTGTCCAGATATGAGGAGACAAGGAAGACCAAGCCAAGCCGGATGCCTGGCGGTCCCAGCACGAGTGCCTTCCTCTTCCTTGTCGCTGCTTGCTGCCCTGCCCGGATCCATACCACATGCTCAGTGAGGCTGGGAGGAGACCAGGGAACAACACAGGGGCATCCTGGGCAGAGGGGATCTGCAAGAGTAAGGACCCAGAGGTCTTGGACTTCATGCCAGGGGGCACTGGGGTCCTGGAGCACAAGGGAGCAGATTGGTCTGGAAGGACTTGGGCTCTGAAGTCCCCCCTGCCACAGCCCCCAGAAGCCCCGGGACCTGCAGCCCTTTCCTAGGTCAGCCCCCTTGGTTGCTGACATCACCCAGGCTGGCCAAGGGGGACAGATATGACTGGTCACACCCTCGGCCCTCTCTTCCTCTCTCCGGGCTGTTCTCCACCGGCTCTCCAGTTCTGTGCTGCCTTTCTCCCTCGGAGCTCTGTAATGTCAGGGTCACACACACATCACTTCCTGCGGACAGAGCCACCTCTCGCTATGTCCCACCTCCACGCCTTTGCTCCTGTTGTCCCCCAACCCCTCTGAGATGTCCCCCTTGAGACCGCTCCCCCCTCCTCCCCTGCTCCTGCCATGCCCTGTACAGATGTCTGCTACAGCCCCCAAGGGGCGAACACCCCGTTCAAACTCACTTCTGCAGCGTCCTGGCTGGGCAGCTTGCGGCAGGTTACCTAACCTGGCCAAGCTTCTCTTTCTTTCTCCATAAATGGGGCGAATAATAGTTCTAACCCCGAGACTGATGTGGAGACCGAGTCGGTTAACATGTAAATGCCATACACGTAATAAGCTCTGAAATCCATGTCACGGATTTCATGGAGCGTCCGCCGTGGTGTCCTGTACGCTGTTGAAGGCGCCGGGGATGCAGACCCGAGCCTCCGCCCTCAGTAAATGTCAGCTCGGTTTCATGCATCTGTTTCCGCGACTGTCTTCCCCACCGGCCCGCAAGGCCGGGAGGGTGTCCAGTTCATCTGCGCCTCGGACGCCCAGCCCGGGGAGCCGGCCTTGTTTGCAAAGTGATGGAAAGTTCCCTGATGGGCGAATCCCTCGGCGTTCCTGATTTCCCTGAAGGGTTTATTGCCCCTGAGGGAGCCCCTTCCTGGGGCAAGGGACATTGTGGGGTAAGGCAAACGAGTCTGCGAGGCCCTCAGTCTTTGTCAAGCTGCTGCCCCTTTGAGGGGGCCGGGCACTCTTGCAGGGAGGTCCTTCCTCAACTGTGGGCTCTCAGAGCTGGGACAGCCGAGATCCGTCAGTTGTAGGTGACAGAATCCCGCCCCAAACTGGCTACAGCAGTGAAGGAACCGGTGGAGGGAACACCCATGTGTAGCGAGGGTTTCGATGTGGTTGGTCTTTCTCCATCTTTGAGGTCCTCCTTCTTCTGCCTTGGTCTCATTCTGTGTTAGAATCTGCCCGGTGGTGGCAAGAGTCCCCGGGAAGACTCTCATTGGCCCACTCTAGGCCCTGTGCCCAGTTCCTGAAGCAGTCACTGGGGGTCAGGGGAGCCGGATATTCTCAATGGCCAGGCTCAGAGCAGGGGGTGGGGGGGTCATCTCCTTCCAAGCCCTGGCGCCTGGCAAGGGAGGGAGGTGGCTTTTGACAAAGAAGCAATGGACAGGCCACTCCCCAAATAGATGCACGAATGGGCCCTGCCTGGGAGCAAGTGGAACTCCAGAAGGTGTCTTTGGATTCCAGGGGCTGCTAATTGAAAGCTTGGGGTTTGCCGAAGGCTACCAGGAAGGGGTACTTCCAGAGACAAGCAGGCATTTCTGCTGTTGTGGGGGCGAGTGCACAATTTTGATTTACATTTGGATTTCTTTCTGGGATCATACACCAGGAATGGGGTCGGGAATGGACATTGCCAGGTCCCTACATGGTGCCCCACACTGAGCTAAGCCCTGCATGCTTTGTGGTGCCGGAAGCAAGCACGGGTTTGGGAAGGAAACTCCAGAGAGGTAGGTGAGGAGGAACAGACTGGATGCCTACATCCACATCCTGGTTCTGTCACTTCCTAACTGCGTGGCCTTAGGCAGGTTGCTTGACCTCTCTGTGCCTCGACATTTTCATCTTAAAATGGGAATGATAGGGGCGCCTGGGTGGTTTAGTCGGTTAAGTGTGCAACTTCAGCTCAGGTCATGATCTCACAGTTTGTGAATTCGAGCTCTGCATCGGGCTCTGTGCTGACAGCTCAGAGCCTGGAGCCTGCTTCTGATTCAGTGTCTCCCTCTGTCTCTAACCACCCCCTGCTCATGCTCTCTGTATCTCCCTCAAAAATAAATAAGCGTTTAAAAATTTTTTTAAAACCAGAATGATAATACCCACTGTATTGTCCCTATCTAGATTAATTAGCTAGATTATACTATATTAGCTAATTAGCTAAAATATTTAGGAAAATGCCTGGTATATTGTAAACTTCCAATAAATGTTAGTCATGGTTTTAACCTGTCTTGGCTGCTATAACAAAAATAACGATTGATTTCTCAAGGTTCTGGAAGCTCGGAAATCCAAGGTCCGGGTGCAGGCAGATGTGGTGGCCAGGGAGGGCCTGCTTCTGGTTCACATCTCCCTCTGTGTCCCCAGATGGTGGAGCTGGGGATCTCTCTGTGGGGTTTCTTCTCAAAGCCTGTTCATGGGGCTCCACCCTCGTGACCTAATTGCTTCCCAAAGGCCCCACTTTCTAATGCCCTCATATTAGGGATGAGCTTTCCACTTGTGAATTTGGGGGGATGCAGACCTTCACTTTATAGCAGGTCATTATCATCCTTACGACTTTCAGTGCAGTAACTGGGGAAGGGGAGGAGGAAGTGGGATTCTAACGGTAGAAATCAAGGCATGGCAGCAGGGCTTAGCAGGCCTGTTTTGGGGAGTGGAGGATGCCTTTCTGGAATCCTAAGTTCAGAACCCCCAGATGCTGCTCTTCAGCTTGCATTCATGCTCATCGCCTCGGGGGGGGGGGGTCTTCAGACCTGCTCCACACACCTGTCCCAGGAGGGGCATCTTCTGTAAGCTGCTCATTCTGGCTGCCCCTTGGCATTGGCTTTCTCTCTCTGCCCCCCGCCCCACACCCCCATGTCAAAAGGCCCCAGGTCAGTAAGACCGCGAGATGAGGAATCAGCCTTGTCACGGTGACCAGTTTTCATCTATGGCTTCAGGGCCTCTGGGGGGCAGATGGGTCTTGGCGCCCAGGACTGGGCAGCAGGGGTCTTTCTCCATGATCGGGCTTCTCCTATGACACCTCGTCTGGGTGTCTGTGGTCCCCACTCATCAGCTCATCTAAGACCTTTCTTAGAGTATGGGCAGTTGCCATGGAAACAGCTCTCGAGGCAAAACTGCCCACATGGGCTGAGGAAAAATTCCTCAAGAGAATGGGGAGATGGCCAGGCTCCTTGGCTCTCTGTGGGGACCCCAATTCCTGGAACCTCCAAGGGCTGCCACTTCTGGGTGGACCTAGAGCTGGAAGAGGGACCCTCACTCAATTTGCAGAGCCCCTTGCTGGTCTCCTGCCTCCAGTCTCCCATCTTGCAGCACGGCCCCCACATTGGCGGTATGGGTTAGAACTGGGGTCATTTCAGACTGATGGACATCCCTTGACTCAAAACCATCCATGGCTCCCTATTGCCTCCAGGATAAAGTCAGTGCCTTACAACAGAGCCAGGGTCACAATGTCAGTTGCCAAACGGGGCCAGGAAGGAGACACAGTGAGTAATGTGGGGACATACATCACTTCTGCAATGAGACCTGTCCTCTCCCATTTACAACTGAAAGTGAGAATGACTCGGCCCCTCTTTCTCACCAGGTCACTCTTATTTCTCTATTTCTCTCACCAGCACGACCCAGGGCAAGCTCTGTGGTAAATTGCGGCTGACTCATTTTCAGAGTCAAGAGAGTATAAAAGGGAGGGGTGGAGACTGCAGAGAACCCCATCCCATCTGTACTGCAGGATGACCAGTTTGCTGCAGGCCTGGACTTTCGGAGACCTCTCAGAGTGCCTACCACGCCCCTGCACTCCCTTCCCCTACACGAGGGTGGAGACTGGGCTTGTAGCAGGGAGTGTGGCCCCTAGAAGGTGTTCACTAGCAATTATCTGAATAGAGAGTTGAATGCACAGATCTCTGCTGCTTCCTGGACCCATCGGAGGTTCTACCTCAGGGCCTTTGCACTTGCTGTTCATCCTGCCTCCAATCAGATAGCCACATGTCTCCCTCTACCTATATCCAGGTTTCTGCTTCAGAGGTCGCCTTCTCTGGCCATTCAACCTAAAATAATGCCCTTCCCCCCATCTCTATGCCCTGTTCCTCTTTATGTTTTGTTGCACATACTACCACCGACCACTATCATCATTTTATTTTTCCAGCATTCACATAATGCTTCCAATGAACCAGGAGGGAGGGGCTCCTTACCATTGCTACTTTTCAGATGAGGACAAGGAAGCACGGAGAGGTGCGATGACTTGCCCAAGGTCACACAGCTGGCAGGTGGCAGAGCAGGGACTCAAACCCAGGAGGTCTGGCTCCAGAGGCCTTCGCCGTCTGTATCATGCATTTGTTGATCTGTTTGCTCCCATTCCTCCTCCGAGAACGCCAGCCTTTTGAGGCAGTGCTGTGTCTCTGTTCCCTGCCGTGTCCCCAGGACCAAGACCCAGGCCCAGAGCCTAATGGATGTTTAATAAATATTTATTGGAAGGATAGAGAAAAGTAGACCAAAGGATCAGAGAGCTGGGGGAAAAGAATCCCTGGCCTTTGGAGCTTTCCATGAGCCCAACGTCAAAGCCATCTTGCCGGAAGTTTCTCAGCCTCCCGGAGGGTTTGAGTCAGCTTGTCTGGGAGAGGCCCCAGCCCACCCTCCCACCCCCTCCAATGGGGCCTCTGTTTTTTGACCTCTCCCAGGCAAAGGTGCCAAACCGCACTCCTGGAGCCCCGGGGCCCACGCTGAGCACACTTCCTCCTGGGACAGGGCCACGGAACAGAACCGTCCAGGCCGGAGGCAGGAAGCCTCAGAAACAAGGTGGCCTGGAGTGAACGGGGCTGCTGGGCGGCCAGTGAGGGGCCGGGGCAGGGCTGTCCTTGGCCAGATGTGCCGGAGCCTCAGCAGCGCTGAGGACATCAGGAGAGGCCTGGGAAGGGGCCCGATGCGGCAGCCTGCTGGGGCCTCTGATGCATCCAACGTTCCCTGACTTCTGACCCTAATCCGAGAGGTTCCAGAGAGGGCCGGTGTCCTGCCAGCTGCTCCTTGGACCCTCAACTAGTAGCTCTGCTGAGGGAGCCATGGGGACCCATTTCCCAGGTCCCCCTTTTCCTGTAACATTGCCAAGGAATCGTGGTTGTGGCGGGCACTCTGCCCCGGGTTTCACAGGCCTGGTTTCACTGAATGCTCACAGCCCCTGGACATAGATGCCAGGGAGGAGGAGCCCGAGGCCCAGAGAGGTGAAGTAACCCGTCCCAGGTCACACAGCCTGCACGTGCTGGAGCTGGGATTACCGAACCTCATTCCAGGAAAGACCGGAAGAGAAGCTGGATTCTACCCATTGCCCACTTGGGGGTGGAGGTGGGGCCACCTCAGAAAAGATCATGAAACTTGTTTGGATTTGAGTTTTCTCTGTCAAATGGGAATAAGGGAGGACTGGCAGTGGGGGAGACCCTCCGGGGGGCTGGCTCTTTTGCGAGGCGCATCCCGTGGGCTGTTTCTCTTCAGTGTCTCAGCCTGTTGGGTGATCTCCACATTCCAGGAGCAGAAATGGAGGGTCAGAGATGCGGAGAACACGGGGTACAGCCCACAGGGCCGTCTTCTGGCCCCGCTGGGCTCCTCTGGGGGGACAGTGGTGGGACAAGAGCTGGGTTTCAGCTGAGGGTTTTGGCCAAGTTGGAAAATGCTCTGCAGAGTGGCTCAAAGAGGATGTGGGGAGGGAGATGGGGCCGAGCTGAGGGCGGGAATGGCCATGGCCACACTTCGCCATCCGGCCAGGCCAGCATCTGGTCGGGGAGGAGGAGGTTCAGAGGAGCCGCTGGCTGCGGCCTGGCCCCCATCCCCTCCTCTGCCTCCAGACACATTCCAGGCTCATCTTCGAGTTCCGTTGGTTTCTGGAAGCCCAGCCCTTTGCTTTGGCTCAAAATCTGCTAAGTGGGTTCAGCCCAGCTTCCTCCTCATCGGGGGATCGGGCTGCTGCTGGTTCTTCTGGGCAAATCTCCATTGGATTTTTCTATACAAATGTTTGCTGAGCACTCACTGTGCACAGGCACTCGGTCAACCCACATCGTCGTTTCCTGACATGCTCACGAGGGAGTTCATAGTATCAGCCCCATTTTACAGATGGGAACACTGAGCCTTGGAAAAGAGTTTGTTCATGCTTGCTTAGCCACTGGGTAGCTTGGAGCAGGGGAATGAGCCCAAGACAACCTTGTCATAGATAGTGTGGACCCCAGACTTGCTCAAGGGGTGAGGAAGGGGAGGTTTATACATGGACCTTCAGCTACTAGGCCAGAAATCTTAGAACTGCAAGGGGTCCCCAATTTTCTGAAAGGAAGATTTAGTTATTGCCATTCCACAGGCAACTCAAAACAGCTCAGAGAGGTAAAGCGATTTGCTTAGGGTCACACAGCATGGAGCTGGGCCGGCCTGTCTTTTTCAGTGGCACAAGGCTGGCAATCGACAGACTCTTGGCTCATCCAACTGTGGCATTTTTCAAAGCTGGAAGGGAGCCTTCAACACCTCCTTGTTTTACAGACGGGGAAACCGAGGCCCCCAAAGAGTCAGGGATTTATCTAAGGGCGTTTATCAAGTAAAGCCTGTAAAATATAAAGACCTCTGCCTCTCAGTGGCCATGTGACCTTGGGTATGCCTCCACCTCCCGGGGCCCCTGCTTTTCCAACTCTAAAATGGACAAAACAATGAGCACCATCGCACAGAGTTTGTGTGAAGGATGTACATTAAGAGTTGCTCAATAAAATACCATTATTTGGATGATGATTAACCCTGACCTTCTGGGTTCCAGAGCTCCTTACCAGGATGGCCGGCTGAGGCTCACGTACCTGGCTGGGGACTCTGCTATGAGCTTCAAGGGTCTGGTGGGGCTCTCAGTCATCCAAAGGAACAACAGAGGCGGGGGGGGGGGGGGGGGGGGGA